>RJWM01020840.1:0-36502 GCA_004363535.1 Dasyprocta punctata
ACACTCTAGGACTTGCAGGAAACACACCTCACAGAAAATACATGCATAGACTGAAAGTAAAATATGAAAATAATACAAATGGAGTCTGAAAGCTGACAAGAATAGCCACACTTATATCTTGCAAAATTGACTTAAAGTCAAAATTATTCAGAGAAAAAGTATGATACAAAGACATTCACTAAAAGATACAATTATTGTATAAATATATGCAGTGAATGCTGGTGCACTTCATTTCATAAAAGGAATAGCACTTGACATAAGGGGATAGACAAGCCCCAGTACAAAAATAGTGTTGACGTCAATACCTACTGTCTATCAAAAAAACAAGTCATCCACAACTAAAGCAATAATTAAAAAAGAAAAGTTACACTGTTGATCAAATTGACATAAAAGACCGTCACAAAATATTCCAACAAAAAACAGTAGAATATATATCCTTTTTAGCAGTTCATGGAATATTCTTTAAAATAGAAAATACTGTTGACCATAAAGCAAGTATTGACAGATAAACAAAAATATGAGATAATTGCTTAGATCATAACAGAATGAAATGAGAAGTCCACAACAAGAGAAACTAAATAAACAGATGGAGATTAAATAACACGTTTCTGAATCACCAGTGAATTATTGAAAAAAATCAGAGCATAAATTCAGAATTTATGACCAATGAAACAAAAAGTTGGTTCTTTGAAAGAATAAAGCAAATTGATAAACCCTAGCCCAAACTAACAAAGAGAGAGAGACAGAGAGAACATAAATTAATAAAATTAAAGCAAAAGAGTGATATTACAATAAATATCACTGAACTCCATAGAACAATTAGGGAAAATTTTGAATATATTTTATAAATTAGAAAGCCTAGTAGAAATGAGTAAACTTCTAGACATATTTTCCAAACAAAAATTAAAACAAGAGGATAAAAGGACTAAACATATCAATAGAAAACAATGGGAACTGAACAAAAAGTTACCAAGAAGCAAGCCCTCTTTGTGAATCAGCACCATGTATGGGCCACTGGGAGGACAGCCAGACTCCAGCCTTTTCCCATAAGTCATGGCCATGTGCAGACTGTGGGGGAAGAGAACAAGAAGTCATCAAGAAGCAAGCCCTTCTGCAAATCAGTGCCATGTGAGGGCCACTGGGGGGACAGTCAGACCCCAGTACCTTCTGGTCCATGGGCTGGGAAACAAGAAAAGCCAATCTCCCACACACACACACACGCCCAAATCCTCCATAAGCAATCTGCTGATCTGCAGAAACACAGGCTGTAATGATAGCTATTGAGGTGAAACGCAATTTGATGCTTATAGTGTTTGATGTTTCACTGACTTTGCAGGTCTAGGGCCACTGATCTGATCATCTATACAGAGGATAACAGTACATAATGTTGCATCTACAGGGAATCTTCTTCTGAAGGTGGTAGCTATTGTTAACTCCCTATTATCCTGTTTTGAAGTCCTGTACACTTTTCATTGCTTTGTTGGGTTGGGTTTTATTCTGTTTTTATTATATCTGATGGCATGAATAGCTGTTTTGGGGATAGCGAGATATATTATGGTAGCCATTTTGGATTTACTGCTGTCTTGAAATCCTTTATTGCATTAATTGTTTTGTTTTTATTGATTCTATTCTGTTCTGTTTTGTTTGATTTTTACTATGTCTGAAGGTATCTGCAGTATATTGAAGACAACAAGAGGCTTTATGGTAACCATTACTGATTTACTATTATTTTGAAATCCTGTGTCACTTAGACTGGTTTGTTTCGATTGGCTTTATTCTATTTTATTTTACGTGATTCTGTTCTCTTTAAAATAAAAATTAAAAAATACAAAACAATGGAATTGAAGCAGTAAGTTTAAAAAGTCCAGCACTGAATGGACTCATTGGTGAATTTTATAATACCCTAAAAGAATACTTCACACTCATGTTTCTCAAATTGTTACATGAAAAAGAGAAGAAAGTAATACTTTCAAACATTCTACAAAGTCAGTGTCACACTGATACCAAAATCACATAGTTGTTTACTGCAAATAAAGAACAATATCCTTGATGAACCTAGATGCAAAGATGTTCAATAAAATTCTTGCAAACAGAATTGAACATCACATTTAAAAAACAATACTACATGATAAAGTTGGCTTCATTCAAGGAATGTAAGGATGGTTTGACATGAGCAAATCAGTAAGTATAAATAAATATAGCACATAAATATAATTTAAAAAATCATGATCATCCCAATAGATGTGAAGAAGACCTTTACAAAATTCAACACCCATTTATAATAAAAGTTATGAGAAAAAAACTAGATTTAGAAGAATCTTCTCCCAATACAGAGGCTATTTCTCATAAACTAATAATCAGTACCATACTGAATGAGGAAAATGTGAAATCATCTCCTTTAAAATCAGGAACCAGTCAAGGATGTCTATTTGTGCCACTCTTCTTCAATACAGTATGTGAAATTTTTGCCTGAACTATTAGGCAAAACAGATAAATAAAAGGGATATAAAAAGGTAAAGAAACAGGCAAATTATCCCTATTCACAGATGATGTGGTATAAGGATGATTGTCACATACAAATCAATAAATGTAATATGACACATTAAAAGAATCAAAGATACAAATCATATGATCATTTCAATAGATATAGAGAAAGTCTTCAACATAATCTAACACTACATCTTGATGAAAATAGATATAGAAGAATCTTATCTCACACTGAAAAAATAACTGTATATGACAAACTCCAGCCAGCATCACATGTGTTAGATAAAAACTAAATTCCTCCTAAAGTCAGGAACAAGGCAAGGATGTCTACTATCACCAGTCCAATTCCGTATAGTACTTGAAATCTGAACCAGGATCAATCAGGCAAGAGAAAAAAAGGGATCTGAATAAGAAAGTAAGAAGTCAAATTGCCCCTATTTGTAGAAGATATGATTTTTTCCTATTTGTAGAAAATGATTCTTTACAAATAATACAAGAAACAACTCTAGCAAATCTGATAAACAAATCCATTGAAGTAGTAGGATAAAAAATCAACTGAAAATCAATAGCATCCATGTATGTTAATAAGGAACCTACTTAAAAAGAAATCAGGAAATCAATTTCATTTGCAATACTTTGAAAAACATTAAATATCTAGGAATTAACCTAACCAAGAAAGTGAAAGACCTCTTTAGTGAAAATTGCAAAGCAATGAGGAAATAAATTGAAGAAGGAAGACCTCCCTTTTATACATGGATCAGAACTCATAATGTGAAAATGGTCACCAAAAGTAAAAGTTCCAAACCAAATATCATCATTATTCTTCACATAACCAGTAAAAACAAATTTATAATTCATGTGGAATCAGAAAAGACACAGAACACTCAAAGAAATCATAAGCAAAATGATCGAAGCAGGAGGCATTGCAATGCTAGATAGTAAGTTATACTACAGAGCTATGGCAAAAAATCTCACATGGTACTGGCACAGACACATAGCCCAGTGGAATAGGGCAGATCCAGAAACAATCCCATGTGAACATAGCCATGCATGTTTGGCAAAACAATCAAAACAAATTCGAGAACAGACAGTGTCTTTAACAAATGGTTCTGAAAAAACTGGATATTGATATGTGGAAAATTGAAATGAGTCCTATTTCTAACTCCATAAAAATCAATTCAAAATGGATAAAACATCTAAGTATGAGATCAAAAGCTTTGAAATTGTTAAAAAAAAAACAAAGGAAAAGTACTTCAGATAATTGAGCACACAATGAGTTTTTAAATAGGGCTTCAGTAGCTCAGGTAATAATAACAAGGATAAACAAATGGTATCACATCAAATTAAAAAGTTTCTCCACAGCACAAGAAACAACAGGGTGAAAATTCAGTTTAAATCATGGGAGAAAATCTTTGCCACCTGCTCTTCAAATGTAGGATCATAATTAAAAATACACAAAGAATTCAAAAACTTAGTACCATAATCACTGTGGAAATCAGTATGGAGATTCCTCACAAATTTAGAACTAGAAATTCCATCTGACAGAGCTATTTTCTTTTGAGATATCTTTCTGAAAGAGTTAAAAACATCATATTACAGTGATGTGTTCATATCCATGTTTATAGCAGAATAATTCACAATAGCTAAATCTTAGAAGTAACGTATCTATTCATCAAGGGATGAATCACTAGAGGAAATGTGTTTATACATAGTAGGGAACTGCTCTGCCATAATGAAGAATAGATGAATCATTTGTAGGAAAATGGATGTACCTGGAGATCATGATGCTCAGTGAACTAAATCAGATACACAAGTTTAAGTATTATATGGCTTGTCCAGTATGAGAATCTCAAAATATAAATAAAGTGCAAAATAAAAGACAAACGATGGGAAATAGTGAGATTCATCTTTAGCATATAGTAAGGGAGGGAAGCAAGTGCTAGAAAGAGAGAGCAGGAAGGGTACGGAAATTAGATTTCAGAAAGGAATTGTGGGAAAAAAAGAAAGGAGTTTTGAAGTGTTGCTATGTGTGCCAAGTATCTACAGAGAATGCGATCACTATGTTCTACAAATATGTATACATATATGAGAGAGACAGAGAGAGACAGAGAGAGACAGACAGACAAACAGAGAATGGGTCCAAGGGGTCCAAGAGATTTAGAGAGGGAAAGGGAGAAGGCGTTAAAAAAGAACTAAGAAATATCAAGTACATGTACCAACTCCCACAATGAATGAAATAATTCTGTACTACCAATACGAATCATTAAAAGTACATAAGTAATAATAAATTTAAAATTTTAGATCATAAAAACAGAATGATCAGCAAAATAATGTAATGAATCACCATTGCTACTAGCACATTATTAGAAGCTTTTTGCATGTCTCTTAGTACTTTTAAATTCTATTTAATGTACAATTATTATAGCCTTATTTTATAACTAAAGCAAATGAGGTTTTGTGAACATTTTTATGTTTCTTAGATTTCCACAGATAATGCATAATAGATTTTGAAATTTAAATCCCGAAATGTGAATTCTGAAGTTAAACCTGAAGAATTTAGCCAGTATACAATTTATTTCTAAGTGATATTAACTTAATTAGAAAGTCATGCTTCTTTCTTAGAGTAGAAAAATTGGAACAATGGTAACAATGAAATAGTGTTCTATTTCCTTTATTACTGTTGAGTGATACCGAAAAGTTGCAGGGTTCAGAATGTAAAAAGGTCTTTTCTGTTCTAGTTTCATTTCCAATTGACTGTGTGACCTTATAAAACTGTGTTAACTTCTCTGAGGTGCAGCTGTAAAATTGAGATAATAATATTAGATTTCCTCACCAAGCCCTGGTGAGAAAGATCAAAAACCATATATGAAATCATACTGTGAACTATCTGCCCCGTATAGTCTAAATTACTATGATTTCTGTGCCTTCTCTCTCTCTCTCTCTCTCTCTCTCTCTCTCTCTCTCTCTCTCTCTCTCTCTCTCCAAAGCTTTCTTCCCTTTCCATCACCACATCATAGTTTCATCTGCAGTGCATGAAGATATTAACTACAGAATAAAAAGGATTATCATATATGTTGAGATTACAATAAAATTACAATTTTTTATCCTGATTTCCAACAATGGAACTTACCTTTATTGAACAGAACCTCATGGAAGACAAGACATTAAGGCACTTCCCAGAGGGCCTCTGTTCAATGAGAGGACATACGATGAAAGGGAAGTAAAAGCTCTTACTGTTAACACAAAGTATCATTTCTAAAGAGAATTTCTCTGACTCGATTACTAAGTCTTCAACGATTCTAGACAAAAATTGGCAAACTCGTTATTCCACTAAGAAACAAAAGAAAGTGGAAACTTTGGAATACCAAAGGACAACGGTTGATGGAACTGATCTCTCATAAACAGAATGAATAAAGTTCTTATGCAGAAGAGCAGAGGTTAGGAGAAACTTTGACCTATTGCATTCATGAAGGACTTCCTTCTTGACAGACATTCAATGTGTGACATTAGGTTCTGAACAAGTGTTGTGCTGAGTCACTTTTAACTCACCTGTAGAACCCAGCAGAAGACAAACAACTTCCCCGAACACTACAGAAGAATGCATGCAACTCTACAGTACCTCATTCCACTGCCTTGACATGAAATTTTCTAAACTACAGAACTTTTTCCAAAGCAGAGATTATCTTCTTCTTTGGATAAGTCATTTTTATCATTTTCAATGCAATTGTCAGTATGTAATGATGTACTAAGACAGAGTAAGCATTCAAATTATATCTCTGATCCTACACATAGCTCAATTATGTAACATGCAGGTGCCTCCTGTATTTATTTTTATCACTTTAGCAGTGGATTTTAGTTCAAATATGGGTGGAGTTCGGCATCCTGGCCTGGCTTAACTAACTTCTACAAATGATCGAATATTGAAGAATTTACCTCTAACCCTCAACCAAAATCCAGGATTTAAATATGCAACTGCTTCCACGAGAGAAGATATTCTGATCTCTCTCTTTGCTCATATGAAATAGAAATAATGTGCCACATAAACTTTACTCAAAACTCTTTGAACTTATCTAAACACTGAAGATACATTGTTGTTTACTCATTTATTTAAACAAGAAAATTTAATTTTTAGCATAGAGGGTGTTTTTGTAGGCATGTCACAAACATTACCTGTTGTTCTCCCTCACTGGAAAATGTACAATTCATCTTCTAACTCATAGCTCTCAGATTTTAATATGACTTAGGTAAGAAAAATAGCCTTTAGTCACTGGATGGTGATTGGTTTCTCCAAAGACAAAGGGAAAAAGTTTTGTACAGTCCAAGACAAGATACACTTTCGTGTTCTTAAAAGGAAACTTTACATTTCCCACAACAAGTTTCCAGTAAATTTTGGGGCCCAGCACATTTCTGTTTGGTTACATTTTGCGCTGTGTCATTCTTGAATGAAAACTTCCTTTCTGTGGAGACAATCAGAGCTTCTATTTATTTGACTTGAGTATTTTAACCACTTGTATTGATTGCCAGAATATATACCTTTGGGAAAAGTTGCAATTTTATTTTACTTTTGAGTTTACCTCCAAATGCTACTAAAGTTGTTAAAACAAGAAACAGCATTTGTGACTTTAGAAATGATATATATTATGGTCTCATTAAAATTATATTAAATAATTCTCAACACTGGTTTGAATAAAAGCCAGTGCACACAGAGCATAATGCAAGTCTTGTGTTACAGGGATGAACACCCATAGGAGTAAAATATCACCTGTTTCTTTTGTTTTTGCAATTGCTATTTCGTTGTCATAGTACTGCAATTCAGTTTTCATGAACCTACATGGCATACAAGCCACAGCACGTGTTTGTATCACTGGCAGCTCTCAAAGCTTCTCTGTCACTGGACTAAACCATCCTTAAAGCATCTTGAACCCCATAACAAAAACTTCACTGATCCTCAGGCCTGAATGTTTTATTTACATCTTTGGGTTTTCCATCGTACTTCTTCCCATTCCTGGTGTCGCCTTTTCAAAGGTGACTGTTATGATTGTTGCTACAGAGTCTTTCTCTGGACTGTAAGCTTGTTGGAATTAAGTGCTTGATGTTTGTTAAAGAACACAAACAATGGTTGGCACCAAACTGTTCCTTAAAGTGATGATTGAATCACATTTTTATAGTGTGATATTGAATTATCAAAAATAAGTAGATAAAACAGAAGCTGGAGAACTTTTGTGTACAGGATGTCAGAAGCTTCCAGAGTTGAGAGGATGAGAGAAATAAAGTCCCACTGAGGGAGAGGTCTTGGAGGCACAAAGTTGGTAGTGAAGTTCTTTATACTGCTTCAGCTACTACATTATTTTACATGCCTTTCCATCAGCAGTTTGAATTTCTTTCTCTCTTTCTTTTAATTTGTACCTAACGCATAAACATAAAAGTGTGCATAGTATTGAATACCATGTGTTGCTTCCATATACATCGCACATATGCTTTGTATAATGGTTAAACTAGGATAAACATATTGTGTCCTCAATTATCAGCCATTCCCTCAGGAGGAAAACATGCCCTTTTCTTTATTCTAGCCTTTTGGGTGCTGAACTTGTGACACTATGAAGAGAACAACATTTGAGGTGACACTGGTCCACTGTTCTGGCACAGTCCTGGCTGCACCTTTTGTGAGTGGGGGGTTCACTCCCAGGTACTTTGGAAGTAGGAGACGGTCAAACAAACTATACTTGGCAGGATAATTTTGGTCAGACAAAACTATACGTGGCAGGAAAACTGTCACTTTTCAAAAGCAAAACTGGGTACTATTAGAAGAATATGGGATGTTGGAACAGCAGATATGATAAATGTTTATTAAACCTCGGCTTCCTTAATAAATGCCACATAGACAGTAGTCTACATATAGCTATTAAATTCTAAAATTGTAGACATTTAAATCCAGAACTCAAGGAAAAGGTCTAGCTCCAGGGATGTGAGTATATTTATGTATTTGTAAACAGCTTGTTTCTGAGCACCACCAGACTCACAGAGCAAAGTGTATTATATTTCAGTTTGATCACATCTGAGCCAGGTTAAATGCACTCTATTCATAGTTTAACACCACGACCCTGACAGTATTTTTGAGCATCTCACAGAGTTTTTCTGATTCTAATCATTCCCCCGCTTCACAGTCCCTGGATGTGCCCTCCGTGCCCCCAATACTGACACCCAGCCCCGTCAATTCTGCAGCCATCCTCTTCGAGTCTGCTCAGTCCAGTTTGTTGGTGAGTTATTCTGCTGAGAAAATTCCCCTCTGAGCCTGGGAGGAAGTTCCTGAACTCAAAGCTGGAATCCCTTCTACTCTCCTCCCCATCAAGCTATAATTTCTCCTTCCCTGTAGGTTCTACCTGATACTTTAGACCATGGTGTGTTCACTCATTGTAACAGCAGAACAGGGCAATGAAGAGAAGGAAACTTTTTCCTTGAGCCAAATTCTTTTCAGCTGGGCCCACAGCAGCATGGTTTTGAACTAAGACATCACTGGATCTAGGTGTTCATATAGTATCTTCAATTGACCATCTTTTGGAATATTATTAACAGACAATTTATGTTCTTTTGAAATCTGTATGAAGGAGCATGTGCTTGCTGTAAAATATACTTAAAATTTTGTAGTGCTGGCTGGTGAATTGTCTTAGTTACTGTCATTGCTGGAGGGCCGGGAGTTTGACTCAGTGGCTTAAGCGCCTGCCCTGGCAGGCACAAGGCTGTGAGTTCAATCCCCAGTGCCGCAAAAAAAAAAAAAAAAGCCTTTTTTACTGTCATTGCTGGAACAAAATACCTGGCACCCATGAGTTAAAGGGGGAGAGGTGTGCTTTGGTTCACATTTTGTAGAAATTTCAGTCCATTGTCATCTGATTCCATGGCGGAGGGGCATGGCAGAGGAGAAATTGTCCATTATGACATGTCAGGCAGGAAGCAGAGCATGATCAAGGCAGAAACGATGTACATCCTTCCAGGCAACACGCATGTGACCCTCATCTTCCCTCCAGACTTTATCTCCCAATATCATGATCTGCTATAAACTTATCAGTGGACTAATCCAGTATCACACAACCATGATCCAATATTATATACTCATGATCCAGTCACATCCCAAAGCCCCACCTACGAGCACATGAAGTCTTGGGAGAACGTCTAGATATAAGCCATAGTAGTGAAATAACATCTCAAATAATACTATCTCATAAAGTCTTACTTAATTATTCCCTTTAAAATTTCTACCTGCCTCCACCCCTTTATGGTGTTTTACTTTGAAAATTTTCCACAACAGTTTTTATTAATAAATATATGCCTAAACTGTTCGGTATATTATTTTCTTTTTCAACTAAAATATAAGCTGCATGCCTGCAAGAGTTTTGTTTAATTCCTAGACATTCTTCAAGTAGCAGAGTAGCTCTGTACAATACTAAGTTCTTAATAACACACTTTTTGAATGAATTAATAAATTGTTTATCACTTTAGTTGACATCTTCCTCTTGATTTCTCCTCAGGGGTGATCAGCTTCTTTTCTGTCTGGCTTGTAAAACATTCCAGTAGCATCAGCATCTTGCTCCTGGCACCAGCTTTCCCTGCCCAAACACAGGTGCCAATTAGAATCTAAACACTTCAGTGCTCTTTAAACTAAATTACTTTTTAGGGATTCCTGTTCATTCCAAGCTGGTCACGTAAATCTCATTCTGTCTGAATGCCATTGTGAAAATGAGTTGTGCTGTCTGCCAATTTCTGTACCACTCCCACAAGGCACGCCTACCACTCTTACATACAGTAGTGGATAAAAGTGAACATTTGGAAAAGAGAGGAACACTCTGACCACATATGTTAAATCCATCTAAAGTGTAACTCTAAGTGTTTCCTTTAATAAAAGAAAACTGCACTAATGACAATTTGGAATATCCATTTCAGGTTAATAAATGTATTGGGTAGAACTATTGTCTCTTCACCAAACCCCTCCTTTGAATCATAACCAAACAACTTCCACTCTTGTATAACTATTTCAGAGAATGATTGTCTATCTGATAGTTATGACTTATAAAGACTTGAGAAGAACAAATGAGAATGTAGGGCCTAAAAATAGAACCAACAATGTTGGAGAATTGTTGTCATTCTGTGTGCATGTTGGGTGGTGTGTTTGGAATCACAGAATGAGAGAAGAGGCAAGAGAGTGATGAGCGGAGGACACAAAGACCAGGCAATCTAAAGAGACATATAAAATGTGTAACATTCCACGAAGTTGGTAGAAAAACGTACTGCCAACAGAAGGAGGATCTATGATGCCACATGCTGACAAAACACCTGATAATCTAAAGACAGAGAATAAGACAACATGAAGGATAGCCCTTGCAGATCATATGAAAAGCTGAAGCAGAGAAATTAAAACATAAAAGCTCAATTTGGAAAGGTTAAGTAGAGAAAAGAAGGCACAGAGTGAAATTTTTGTAGTTTCATTATAAATAGAAGTTTAAAATTAGTAGATAAGGAAAAATTAGTAGATGAGGGATTAAAATAGGTTTCTTTTTAAAAAGTTAGAAACAAGAAAATATCATTTTCCACACAAATTTGTCTTGGAAAAAGCAGTACAATTACACATCCAGTTCACGAGTGAGGAAAGTACAAATTATAGGGACAGGGGACAACTGAGGGTAGAAGTGCAAGTTGCAGAGTTGAAAAAGCAGAAGTGGGATAGTTATTTTTAGACAGCTCTGGTTTTCTCAGTGAGGTAAAGGCCAATGCGAAGGGAGGTGGGCTAGTTGGCAGCTTGAAGAGGGATGAAGTTGCAGAAATCGCACTTAGGACTACAGATTCGTATTTTATTAAGGATTTTTGCATCTGTGTTCATTAAGGAGATTGGCCTGTAATTCTCTTTTTTGGTTGGATCCTTTGTCTTCCTTTGGTTGGTTTTGGTATTAAGGGACAGATTGTATCTAGGATGTTAGGAAACTTTAAGGATCACCTGAGCAAGCAGCTCCCAAATTTAGCCAATCTTCCACATCATTTGGATAGTGCTACAAACACACCTGGCCCCCCAAAATACTTGAAGAATTGTAAGAAATGGGTTCAGAAAATATTCATTTAAAAAAGAGAGAAAGAAAGAAAATTCCTACAAACAAGTTTTTCAAAATCAACTAGATTTGGAGATAACCATTGTGGTTACTTTGCAGATCCATCTATGGAATATATACACTAAATCTATTACAATGAAAAGAATTTATAAAACACAGCAAACAAGGGCTTCATATTTTCAACTCTGAAATTCTTGAATTCAGAGAACATTCATGGGGTCAGCTCCACTCACAGCACTGCCAAATATTAATCTATTTTTCCACCAATTATAGACTATGTTTTTGCTTGAGCACACTTAATGTTATCACAGGGCCTGTCACACAGAAACCCAGTAACGCAGGTATGTTCATTAGGGTAACCCTTACAGCCAAAACACAAAAACCTTGAGTTTGCAATGATTTGATACTTGTGCAGCTTTATTTCTTGCACAGGTTATGTTCATCTTCTGGAATGCTGGATAAAGAAATATTTTTTTTCAACCGATCATTCAAACAATGAGATAAAACAAGGTTCTGATATCCTCACACACTGGATGCTTCCAAGAACCCTGTGAATATCTCATGGACAGATGGGGAAAGAGAATGTGAAGAATGCTGCAGAATATTTAGCCTGAAGTGACTCATAAGTCTTTTCACCTTCCATTGGCCAGTACTCAGTTACATAACCCCAGTTAGTAATGCAATTGCTCAGTCTTACAGATCCTGGCTGAGCACCTGCTGTCAGCTGGAACTTTCATACTATGGAACTAGAACAGAAAGCCTTGATGGAATTTTTAACTGCCTAAACCACAGTGGAAGAATGTAGTAAGATATTTTAGGAACCCTTCTCTGAATCTGTTAGTTACCAGTACTAGTTCTTAAAAAACAGGAATTTCAATCATGGAATTATGCATTTGTATTATTATTCATAGCATTGTGTATGTATAGTACTATTTGTAGTGTACTATACACATGGCTTTGCAGAAGTCACATAGTTGTTACAATATAAGCACTACTTTTACTAATCACACAGTATACACTGTTAGGGAATGTCTCGGTTTACTTTTCTGTCCTTGCTGGGACAAAATGCCTGACACCCAAAATTAAAGAAGGAAAGGTTTATTCAGCTCAGAGTTAGTGGAGATTTCAGTCCAGAATCAGCTGGCTCCAAGGCAGGGTGGCATGGCACAGGGGCAACACTTCAAGGCAGCAGATAGAAAAAACAACAAGAGCAAAAGTGGGGTGGGGTAGGGGGAAGCCTCTTTTTCTCCCTTACATCGTAAGTAGGCTACCACCCCTTAGGGCAGGTGTAGCAATCACAAAATCTCTGTCTTCCTTTTGCACAGGATGAGGATGTTGACAAAGTAAGAACTCTGTCCCCCTGCTGAGTCACCTAGCTAAACTTCCAAATTCAAATTGACACAATGTATCAATAATAACAGGAAACATACTGTTACATCAATAATTGCTGTAAATCCTGTTATGTTCTGTGACACTGTGAAGTTCAGGGAAAGGGCAGTCCTTCTTCTCACTGGTGGGTCCAGGGAAGTTCTTCCAGATGAGTTTGACAGGAAATGAAGAAGCAAGTGGCTGAGGAAGAGAGGAACAGTGTTTCAAGCAAGAACGTAGAGGAAAAGAATAATCCATGGGAAACCATGAGAGATAAACCAGAGGGCGTGGACATAGGAACCCCGACAGAAGAATTTTGACCCTCTCAGGTCTGTGCAATGCTTACTTTTCCTTTGCTGTCATATAATTTTTTTCTACTTACTTTCCCCTTGTTGTCATAGAATTTTTCTTTTGCTAACTTTTCTCTTGTTGTCATATAATTTTTCTTCTGCTTAGGATGTGCATTTTCCACGAGTTACCTAGATTTACATTCCTCTTGACATTTTAAGTGGCTCATGACATTTGCTGTATATATACTTCTTTAAGCTTCCACAGCAGGTGGTATTTCCTGTAAAGGCTTTTCTTGACCCAATTCTTCCTTTAATGCATATTAGATTTCCTTGTAGTTTTCTACAATGACAAATTTTAAATAATTTGAGTGTTTTTGTCTGTTTCCTCAATTGCTTATTCTGTGTATGTGAGTGGAAACCTTAACTGTATATCCTCATGTAGCACAGAACAGAAGGGAGAGAGGAAAGACAGAATGAGACGGATAGAGAGAGAGACATTGTGTTAGGAACTTTTCCAGTATTGGACACAATGCATAATACCCAAATCTTAATGGAGAAGATATTTAATTTAGCTCACCTTTCAGGTGATGCAGTCCATGGTCAGCTGCTCCACAGCAGGACGGCAGGGCAGGAAGGTCATGACTGAAGCACATGGTGGAACAAAACTGCTGAGTTCACTGTGGCCAAGAAGCAGAGCAGGGAAACAATGCCAGAAACAAACCAGCAAGAGATAATATATAGTACCCAAGGTCTTGATTCCATGATGCACCTGGATAAATCCAAAAATGGGTTTTACCAGTTTAGTAGCCATTTCTTAATCCAGCAAATTTGACTTATGAGGATTAATGGTCACACTGTCATATGACAGACCTTCTTAAAGATTTTTTATAATTATTTCATTTTATTCTCATGACCAATTCTGCAATTGATTTTATCAGTGTCTTCCATTTTATATATAAATTAATCAAGTCCAAAAAATTAAGTACACTACCCAAGTTAATAAAACTTTTAATATCTGTTTTGCTGTTATTTTAAAATTCTATGCGCATATTACTATGAAACAGTAGTTTGAGGATTCTACTGTGATATTTGACTAACTTGATGAACTTCATATACCTCAACTGTAAAAAATGGAAGATAATTTCTGTGATTTCTGCAAAGAAATTTATGTCTAAGGAGATAAACTCAAGTGAGATCAGTATAGTTGGATGCTTTACCCAATGCACTAAAACTAGTGTGGACCAATGACAGGAATCTGATACCCTCGATCCACATACAATGCCTTCTAAGAAATGTACCTAATAGGGGTCCAATATATGAAGAACATAGCTGATACAGTTCTAGGATTACAGGAATGAGCTACACAATGAAGCAAACCAGGGAAATTTCCATCCCATTCAATTCTCCAACATTTAATTCATGACCAGTATTGCAGATTTATTCCACACATCAGGCATTTAGTACTGGCTCTAAAACACTGAATCAAACTTTAAACCTAAATCCCCATCGCTTAGATCTTTCTCAGGGTACAGTTTTTCATAAGAAGCCTCTTGATCACCTTCAATTCATCACTTAGTTTGCCAGCCACATGGCAAGTGTGAGCATGGTAATATGGTTTATATCTAGATGTCCCCATAAATCTTATGTGGTCATAGGGGCTTTTGGAGGTGGATGAATCTGGAGTGTGTGATTGATGTGTAGTGCAATGCTAGGATTAAGGGTACTGGGATTAAGGATGGATGATTGCTGGGTCAGTCCACTGATTGGATTGGCACCACCCTAATCCCAGTAGATTGGATACAATATAAGGAATGGAAAGAGGCTTGTTGCTCTCTCTTGTTTTTGCTGTCTTCTATTGCCATGAACTGTTGCCTCTCTGCCACATGCTACCCTAACTTGAAGCCAGCTGATTATGGACTGAAACCTCTACAAACTGTGAGCTAAATAAACCTTAACTTGTGGATGTTGGGTATTTTGTCACAGCAATGAGAAAAGTAACTCAGACACATGATGACCTGGACTATCATGTCCTCATTAGTACTGAGAAGATGCATAGGTATTTTCACTCACCTGCATATGTGACCTTTAAACTGAACATGAAAAAAAACCAGCCCAGATCTTGAGTCTCTGTTAACATGAAGAGTCACAGTTCTTGGTTACTTGACATAAAACATAACTTGATTTTAATCCATTTTGTGATTATGAACATTGATGTAGGTGCATAACCTAAAAATAAACAAGAAAATTCTACAACCAGGTCCTTTGATGCCCTGGGCACAGAAAATTCTGAAATAACCTTTCCCCACTTTTTAAATTATATGAAATGTCTTAACTGTATTAGCTGTATATTGACAACCATAAAAAAATACACTCGGTTATATAAAAATGATCTACATTCCATATCTGGTGGATGTGTGATCTTCATCAAGTCCTGTCGTGTCTCTAAAATCTTGTTCTCACAAATGCAAAAGTATTCAATCAGGTAATTCAGCAGAAGATCCTAAGAATGGTTAGTAAAATGTAGTCATTAACACATATGAACTGAACCTGAATCTTAGGTTTACCTCTAGACATACCACTTCTGTCTTATATGTTCATTTTGAAGATGATGTTTTAAGATACAATTTTATTTAATAAAACATGTTGGTCAGACAATATTATTGGCTTAGAAAGAGAAGCTTGAAAAGTAGTCTGATTTTTAAAATATAAGCCCTGTCCTGACTTTAGAAAATTAATGCATGTGTTCAAACGACATTGATACCCTTACCTTGCAGAAATTATCAAAGTTCTTTTAAGGTGCATGTCTCCATCTACCACATGTTTATAGCAATGCCCCTCTAAAGGGTTACTATGAGAATCAACTCTAACAAATGTGAGTTAGTTATCTTTAAGAAAAGACAAAAACAATGCTTTAGTCAATCATTTATATCAGGGGTTTAAACCATTTATATTCAAGAAAGAAATGTGGAGTCTCATAGTGTCAGTGCATTCAAATAGTGAGCATATCAGAAAGCAATCATTGTCATACAGATTCAACATAGATTTCTCAGTGATAGTAATTACCTGTTTTTTGTTCTATAATTTGTTTTTAAAATAATATTATTTACAAAATGTTGGTATTTTGACATGCTACATAGCAACATTCTTGACAGTGTGAAGTTTCTTAAGGGTAGACTGATAAGGATTAAAAAATTATAGGAGTATACATTTTTTAAAAATACAAATATATCACATTAGTAAAATTTTGACCATATTTTATGTTTCTGGAAATTGGAAGAGGTGAGTTTATGAACTTCTATGAAAAACATTATCTAGGTGGGAGTGTAGATTATGATCACATTCGTGATCCTATAGGGGTTGATAGAAAGCAACATCTAGAAAATAAAGATTTTTGCCAAGTTCTTTACATGCCAAGTTGGCTGCCAATTAAAGCTCACTAAAATCTTTTAAAACCAACATATTATCATTTTATTATCATTTAAGTTTAAAAAAAATCTTGACCTTCAGAAACTGTAACCTACCCAAAGAGCTAGTAAGAGAGAGCAGTAGGTCTGATTAATTCCAAAATGTGGGAAATCAAATTCCATCCATTTTGAGCTACATTAGGCTCCCTTGGGGTGACATTGACTATGGATTAATGAGGAATGGTCACACCAGGTCATCGGCATATAGTGTTGAAAGAGCTGAAAACAGACCCTATATCCTCTTGCCAATCTTATGTTCTCCTTTCAGCTAGCTTCTGTTAGGATTTTGTTCACCTGTCCACCAACTCTCTTCTTATAAAGAATACAGTATCGTCCATTTTTCCAAACCCTAAGGAAAGGATGTTTCCTGTCCTTTTATTTCATGATTAAGGAGCTATGTAATTAAGGAACATTAAATATAGCAAAAATTTCTTTTCCACAACACACCTTTTTTGTTATTGGCTTCCAGGACAGCACCCATTCCTCTTGGCCTGCTGCATTCATGCTTAGATTTTCCCAACTTCTTCACGGGCTCTTTCTCCCTTCAAACTTCAATTTTTCAATGGCTGAAAGGCCAGAAGAAGGCAAAAATTGACCTAACTCCCCTCCTACTAAGCTCTAGGATTGACTTACCAATGGCTTCCCCTAACTAAGAAATTTCACCTCGGCCCTCTCTCTGGAAGCTAAGACTCATCCAAACTCCCACAGTGTCTCTGTATTTATGCCAAATGGGCCTGAATATTATTCTTGATTTTTCCCTCTTTGAAACCATCCCTGTTCTATTTTTATCATTTTAGCAGATAACACTGAATTGTTCAAACCAAAACACGGAATTATTAGGTTTGACTTAGTCTCACAAGCCCCTATTTTCTTCTGCCTCCAGTGACTGTTGCTTGATTCCTGTCTAGGTGTGATCACATACGAGGTTTGTGGTCCATAATTTACTTTTTTTTCAATCCTGAGAACTAAATTCATAACAAGGCAGCCCTCAGTGAGACTTAACTGTAATTTAGATAAGAATCAAACATTTTTCTAACACTTGACCCTGAAGACACAAAGGGGTTTGCACAGGACTTGTTATGTGGTGTCTGCATGGGCTCTGATCAAACTATGTCTGTAGTAGGTGCAACTAAGTCCTCTGTGCTAGACTTTCAAAAGGAGAAGTTGCTCTTTGGGAACCCTACACTCAGTGCTTTTGAAAAATGTCTTCGCAATTGTATTGTTCTCTTCAGTCCAAAGAACAGAGACTGAATCTTTTTCTACTTGCATACTAAATAGACCTTTATTATGTGTGCACCTGTTCTAAGTATTTTATATGCACAAACTTTTTAAGATCCAAGAAACCTGTACAGTAGGCATTATCTCATTTTAATGTTGCAGATACCATAGGCTGCATGGCGGATAAGAATCACACATGACTGAGCACATTTTGGGTAGTGTAGCTAAGGTTCTGCCCTGAAAGACACTACTTGAGGCTGAGTTGTGCCCCCATTCATATTCTGGTGTCTCAGAATGTGACTGCATTTGGAGAAAAAGTAAATATGTAAGTGATTTAAAATGAACTCACAGAGTGAGACCTAATCCAAAATGACTGCTGTCAAATAAAAAGAGCAGATTAGGACACAGCTTTCAAGAAGGAAGACCACAAAAAGGCAAAGGGTCTGATGCCAAAAAGAAAGGCATCCAAAGAAATCAACCCTGTTGACATCTTGGTTTCAAACTCCCAGCCTCCAAACTTTTCAGAAAATAAAGTTTCATCGTTTGAGCCTCCCAGTGGGGTAGCACTTTATTATAGTGAGCCAAATAAAGCAATGCAATCACTGCACATGAATGCATAACCCCAGGCCCACTGCAGGGTAGAGGAATAGCTTTTGTTGAGAACTAGGCCTTATATGTCCTAGCAGAATGGAGAGCACAAAGGTAGAGGAAAAGTTAGATTTCTTCTGAAACACCTCCTCCGCTTCATAGAAGTGTGCATCGCTAGACAGGGTCACAGAGAACAGGTGGGCATAGGAGTAAGCCTGGCAAAGGATGAAAGCATGCTTTCTAGTCCTGACAGTCGGTAGTCTGTCACACTGAGCAAGACCACTGATGCACTTAAACTTCAGCCACCTCGCTGGTGAAACAACCATTTGGACTTCATAGGACAACCCAAGGGGATGCTTGCCAATAAATGACTTCACTAACTGTGACATGCTCTACCAATGTAAGTGGTTATTCTTACCATTTTTACTCCTGTTTTCACTCAACAAAAGCTAACCAGTGGCCCAGGACAAAATGCTTCCAGCTGCCCTGATGAATGCTGCCTGCTTCTGCCATCACCTTCTTCATTTGTTTCCATTTCAGACACTCTGTGAGCAGAGTAATTGAGTTTGAATTGCTTGGGGGATCCTCCCCCCTCATAGTGCTATGCAAGGAGAAACTCACAGTTACTAATGATTTATTATTTCCCCTCCTAAGTATATATGGCACGTATGCCCGGCACAGTAGCCACATAAGGGAGCACACATATGCTGTCACTTTCAATATGGAAATGAATAAATCCAGTCCAGCCCTTCTGCCTTGATCACTTATGGAAGCAGCTCCTTCACCCTTTAAAATGAGAATTCTTTTATCTCACAGTCTTTCTCCTGGGACCTGTGTCTAAATTAACTTAGTGTCCTCAAGCGCCCTGGCTTCTACCCAAACCTCAGTATTTCAGTGCACTGGGGATAGAAGGAGGATTCTGTGATTTGTTCTTTTGAAATACAGAGATATTTCAGTGAATTAAAGACCACATGTAAGTAAAAACAGCTCATATTCTGAGTCAGTCATATGCTAAACTGTATTGTAAGCATTTTAAAAAGTAGATTTTTAAAAACTCATAACTCAAAATAATTATTATATCAATTTACTGATACAGGAGTTTTAATATATGACTGAATTCTTAGATAACCTTCCCTTAGTGAGGTGGAGTCTAAATATCCTCACCTTAAATTTGGGTAGTCTGTGACTGTGTTGGTAAGAGAGAACAACGGAGAAAACAACAAATGATTTCAAATTTTGGCCATCGAAGGGTACCCAATACCTACATTTATTACTAGAGCTCCAACTCTTGGAGTGTCTACCCACAGTGTAAGAATTCCTACCCACTCTAAGACCACCATAAAAGAGAATCTGCATTGTCCTTTTTGGTCAGCAGCCCCACATGAACTGAGTCTCCTAGAGGTCCTGACAAAGTGGCAAACTCTTCTTGGATTCTCCACTCAGGCCCAACTGCCCACTGAATCCCATGCACTGACCTTCATCAACATCATAGAGAAAAGAAGAGCAGCTCAGCTAAGCCCTGCACAAAGTCTTGACCTGAAAAATTATAAGATATATTGAAAAAGATACTGATTTAAAATGCTGTGTTTTGGAAGGATTTTCACACAACAATAAAAATCCTAAATATCATTTGAGGAAACTGAAACAAACAAACAACACATCAAACAAACAAACAAACAAACAAAGTAAACCATTGGCCAATATCATATTGATGATTTGTGGTAAAGATCAGATTGGACTCCTGAGGATAGGGTAAAATTCTAGGCCTGATGTCTTAAATACACAGCTTTTTAGGAGAAAATTCATAACCACATCACAATTATGACTAGGACAAGAAATAGGATTCAGCTTAACAAAAGTGCTTTCTGACAGTTAAAATTGCCTACACACCAAAAGCAGAACAATTTGAATTTATAGAGAAACAGGGTAGGTAAAATGTTTAACTTTGAATCCTGTCACAATCCCTTAACAATTACCTAACACTGACCCAGAAACTCAATTCTCTAAACCTCCGTCTCTCTTTGCTCATAAAATAAAAAGAAATAACTGAGTGTTTTCAATGAGATTTGACCTCATCAAAAGGGTATATTCAATTTTAAGAATTTAAAATTTGATGAAACGTCAGGATGAACATATATCAAGGCTGTTATAAAACTGTGTTTGGAACATCAGGGGCCAAGGACAATTGTCAATTTTATAACCAAGGGGGGCCTAATGGGAATTATTGGTTACCAGGGATTGCCATAAGCAACCTACTGTGCACAGGACAGTGCCACTATTGCCATCATCAAAAAGTCACCCAATCCATAATTCAAAGACCCCAGGAAGATTCAGTTGCATGACTCAGAAATTCTATTATTCCAGTTTTCTAACATCTGAGGAGTCTGACCATTAACAAATTTTTATTCCCAAAATATCCCAAAATTATATGATCTGAAACATATTAATGACACAATTCTAAGAAGCAAAAATTCTAAATGTATAAGACTGTATTTATTATTCTAAGATTCTTTAAATTTGCAATGAGGTTTCTATGTTTCCATGATGCTAAGATATTAAGGGGTTTAAAATAGTTTGTATGGTATCATAAAGTTATATTACTAATAAGCTTTATCCTAAGAAACAGGGCTGCAATGAGTCTAATACAATGGAACACTATGATACTAACTTGCCATAACATACAATTCTAGAGTCAAGTGTCCAGATCATGGAAACTTGCTGAATTGAGGTGAAAAGAAAGTCTTTATCTCCAAGCTTAAATTTACAAGCTTTTTGATAATGCAATTTTATAAACAGTGTTTTAGAAGAGTGAACATGTGCTTTAGAACTCCCTATTTTAGTAGATGAAAGTTCAGTTGTTATAATCATTCAACACACAGTTACTGACCTGGCTTAAGCTAAGATACTAACTTTTATATACATTTCAATAAAACATTCTTTATGGGATACAGCCATCAGTTTTGTTTTGTCATGCTTTTGCTGGAGGAAGGGTCATGAATGTCTTTCTTTTTCTTTCTTCATATTGCTTTTTTACTGTCCCCTCTCATCTTTCCAATTATTTCATACCTCTCCAGGGTTAAGGAGAAGGGATAGAGGAGAACAGGGGACGACAGAGGTTGGAAACGTCTCACCTGAAAGTTTGAGAAGCACACAATTCTTTCTCAGGGTTATTGAATGTTGGATTCTGAATTTCTCTCAGCAAACACCATAAATTCTTCAGATATTATTTTCCCCACATCCTTATCCCTGGGGATCTCTACCTCGTAGTTCCCTCTGTGTGAGATGACGCATCTCCATTTCAGCTGATCACGGAAGATGCTCTTTATAGTCCCTCATTTTTCTATGCCTCTGGCTTTTTCTACCAAGTCCACAGACTCTTACCCAGCAAGACCAAAGCCATCTCTCTTCTTTGAGGCCTACATTAATCCCCAGGAGACCACAACACATCCTTTGTCTTTGAAATCCTAAGAGTGCAAAAAGGTCTTAATTCAGACATTCTCTTTCCAGAGCCCTACCAGATAGTTCATCTCTTCGTATTTAAACAACTGGTGATACTCCAAGTTCACTGTGGCTCCTCTCTGAGTGACGTCTTCCCACATCCTCATGTCATGGGAAAGAGGATGCCGCCCCCCCATTGACCTGTGCTTGGTTTTGGGGAGGATGTGATGGGGTAATAATCATAAGGTAACAAGTTTACCTCAAATTCTAGGTACTCTAACATATTTCACAATCCAAATCAGGGGTCAGTTATGTTCTTCGAACCTGATCCTGCCAGGATCATTTTTAATAAATAAAGTTTATTGCACTGACCTGTGTAATACTGCCTATGGCTATCTCTGGTCTCTATCAGCAAGACTGAACAGATGCAGCAGAGACCACATGGGCCAAAAGGTTCACACTCTAGGCCCACACAGGAACTATTTGAAGGCAAGAGCACAAAACTGATCTCTGCACCTTTTTTAAGTACAACAGAATCCTCTTTTGCTTCTTCACTGGGGAGGAAATATCTATAGTACTGGGACCTATAGAAAGTGCTTCTAAAGTATCTTTATTTAATCATCTGCCATTCTGTTAAACATTCATTGAGTAATTACACAAAACCAGGCATTGTACTGGATTATTTACCAAGTTGCCTTTTTTAATCTTTCTATGGATTTGGTAAAATAAGCAACATAATTCTTATTCTACAGGATATTAAATCTCAGAGGTTAATAATTTGAGGGAGGATATATGGCCAGCAAACAACTGATACAGAAGTTAATCTAGGTCTGTCCCCTTGTCTTGGTTGTGGTTCTCTGGTGGAATAGGGTAATACATATATATGATTATGCAAGCGAGTTTACCAAACAGATCAGAAGTTGGATAGTCTACTAAGGCTACCTATGTGGCTAAGAGCCATGGAATACAGGGACTGCTCAGTCCAAGTATCTGAAAGCTGCAGAACAAGAAGGATTAAGAATTCAGTGCCAGTCTGGGAATGAAGACCTGAAATCTCATTGGAGAATCACTGCTGTGAGTCTATACTAAAAGGCTGGAGAAGCTGGATTCTGATGACCACAGGTAATGGCAGTAGCAAAAGATGTACCTATTCTAACAGAATAGAGATTTTTAAACATAGGTCATCTTCTTTCTTCCCTTTCAGCCCATCTGGGATGCAACCCAACTGAATTATGCATTTATATCAGGATAGGTCTCCTCCCTCAATATACTGGCCTTTATAACAATAATTCCTGGTCTTGTTGCTCTCACAGACGCACCCAGAATTGTGCTTTAGTCTTCTTCTGTCAATTTCACAATTATTATTCATCATCACACTTCTCAAAGGAATTATACTTTCTTATAACTTGATTCTCTCCATCTGCATATTCTAAGAACTGGAAAACATGCAGCAAATTCACCTTTCGTTACTGATGCTTCATTTCCTGTCCCCAGGAAGACGTGTGCTGTTATCATCACTGTTCTTATGCATGTGTGCTGGTAGCACTGGAGACATTGCTCCGTCTGAATTACTACAGAACTATTTAGCCAGTGACTCACTTTCAAACGAGGCTTGAGTCAGATGCTTTCAAGGCAACAATCTACAAGTGTAAAATGCAGCTTGATTTCAGAATTTCATGTTTAATGTTTCTTCCTAGGGAGTGATCCTTTCTTGGCTTTTCTGTTGTGAAAAGTGACAAGAAAATAATACTTTAAAATTGCTTAATATCAAACTTATTTTATTGCAAGAAAAATAGAAAAATTAGAAAAAGATTTTCAAAATACTTTGAACTTTTCTCAACCTCACCACCCACTGTCTCATGTTTTGGATGAGAAAAGCAAGAACAAACAAAATAACTAAAATCTGGTCCAAACTGTCAATAAATTACAGAGCTAAAATGAACCAAACTTCAGACACCCCAGCCTAGCTTTCTCTCTAGAATGACAGGTACAAAAAGAAATCAAACCTTCTGCTCTTCTCCATCTTTGCAAAGAACACTGTGTTTACCTACTGGATGCCCAAATTTTTTATTATATTAAGAGACAAATAGGTAAAGAGTCAAAAGTTTCAGATGTTAATACAGGAGGTTTAACTAATTAAATGAGAAAACCCATCAAAATACTTTTTCAAAGAGCAAATTAACTGAGAATACATGACGAAAGAATATATATGAAAATTTCAGAAAAGAGAGTCCTAGGAGAGTTTGAAGACAGCTAAGAAAACACACGAAAAATTTGCTGGAATTGGAAATGAGAATATTGAATGAATATTCTGTGTAATATTTTAACAAAAGAGACTATATTTAACATCATGCCAAATCCATAAATTTCATTTTATAAACAAAAGTAATAAATTTTCAATGACTTTTCATTTCTGTTTCAAATGGAATACTGTTATTTTTTTTAAATACAAAATATACTGAGACTTAAGAGGGGCTTGTATTAGTTCAAACTGTTTTAATATTTATGAGTCTTCCCATTCAATTTATTTGTTGATTTCTGCCAGAAATACTACTCAGGCACTACCTAGGTTCCTGTACGTCACTCTCGCTCATTCTCTCAGGAATCATTTCCTTCAGGAAGTTCTTTGACCACCTGGCTGCAGGACACCTGCCTTGCTTATAATTACAACATTTCTATCACAATATCTGTGTACAACACCCTGTAGGTAATATGTTTATATGTAACCAAACTGAATTGTAGTCTCCTCTCAGGGTGGTGGGGACCAGGTAAATAAGTCAAAGTTGATCAAGGTAAGTTTGAGAAAGACAGACAAGGAAAAATATATCATACAGCACTGTAGGCAAGTATATGCAAACATAACATACTGCACTATGGGTAAGAAGTATAAGGAGAAGCATGAGGGATCCCCAGAAGGAGGCTACACTGTTGCCCAATCACAGTGTTTCTCATCATTGCGGAGATGAAAGCAGAAAGGTCACTCCAGCTGGCCCAGATAGAGTGTCTTTAAAGGGAGAACAAAATTAAAATCCCGAACCTCTCAGTCCATGTGTTGCCAAGTACACTGCACTGATTACTTACATTTCTTGACTATAAAAAGCTTTGACAAGCAACAAGTATGGAACATGCTGAGAGTTGATTATTCTATTGAATAGGCTCTGGATAAGTTGGATAAATGAAAGGCATGCTGCTTGCCTCTGAAATCTAGGCTGAGAAATTAAAGTGAAATTGGCAAATACAACATTTTAAATGAATTCCAGCAACCACCTTCAAAGACACCGTAGTCAGATCAGCACATGAGGTTCATAGGAGTGTCCCAGGTGCTTGGTGTGAATTAACTCGCGCTGTCACTTCTGAGCATACATACAGATGCAATGAATTTCAATTCCAATTCAACACACATTTATTAAAGCCTGGATCTTTGTATGCACTTCTGCCTGTATCGCTTATTGTACAAATGCCTCATGCATCTATAACTATTCTCGGTGTTGATGAAACAGGAAGGAGCTTAATCATTTTTCTATCCAGAGCAAGTTCCTAATCTGGGAATGACCACACAGGAAGTAATTTTTTGAATAATCAATCAGGGATACTTCAAAAACTAAGGAGAAAACATATACAGTGGGATACTATTGTGTAGTTCAAACATCCCTTTTGAAATCAGCCTATGCTTCCGTGAGGAAGCACTATTAGGAAAGGATATGGAAGGGAACTAGAAGGAACAAGTAGCAAGTTAGGCCCCAGTGTCCGTGATTTTGTCAGGGAGGGGTAGTGTGAAAGTTCAGGGGGACAAATAAAAGCTCAAATGTGAGCCTCGCTTCCACTCCAGGAACCTCAGTGGGCAGCATGGGAGGGGAGAAACCACACCATTGCCTCTCTGCCATAGGGGGAGAACCTCACTTAGCTGCAGGGGAGGGGAGAATCCTGGCGCACCAGCTCTCCACCATCCTGGGAACCTTGGCCCAGAGAAACCCTGGTGCCTGACCCACTCTCCTATGCTGCAGGATAAGCAGCCAGTGCAGGACGAACCCAAGACCTGGTAACTGGCTCATCCAGATGAACCCAGGGTGGGGAGTTTGGCTCAGTGACTTAAGCGCTTGTCTGACAGGCGTGAGTTTGTGAGTTCAATCCCTGGTGCCAAAAAAAAAAAAAAAAAAAAAGATGAACCCAGGCTAAATCCACTCTGATGAAGGAAACGCTTTGCATACAAACACCGGATTTATGATTGGTTCTGTTATATAAGTATAGACCTTGTTCCTATGGTCTAAAGTACAAAGTCAATAGTTAACAGTGTCTAAACTGTGCTTGATGCTATCATTATTGCTAATTGTACTGCTATAGCTAGGATGCCATGTCTCTTGTAATCAGTTGTCCGCCCTTGTGTAACAGTATTGGGAAGCTCTGGGGTAACAACACCAACAAAGCCCTACACCAAAAGACTGGGAACTGGGCCAAATGAAATTCAACATTCCACTCTCAATTAATTGGGAAGGTAGAGTCCTGGGGTAGACACAAACCAAGAATCTCCTACACACACAAGATACCCCTGAAGAACAGACTTTTCCTAGAGAGGCCTTGATACCAGTGATATTGCTACCTACCACCAAAACTCACAAGGATCGTCACAGAAAACAGCATAAGTATTTTAAAAATTGAAAATGTCAAGACACAGGCACAAAATGCAGTCTCATAATTCCTGCCCCACCAGAACAAGTCCAGGAGAAATCCACATGGAAGAAATTGGAAGTCACACACCTGAGATTTCTGAAATGATAACAACTGAAGTAAAGGAGCAACTCAGTGAGGCTATAGAGGAAACCAGATCAGAAATAAGCTCTCAAGTAAAAAAAAAAATGAAAATCATAAAGAGAGAATTACTGAGCATATCTAAAGAAGACACAGACAAAAAAAAATCGAGGCACATAGTAAAATGATGGAAACGTTTAATGAACAATATAGGAAAGAATGAGAATGCCAGAAACAAATTCAAAGAGCTATCCAGGAAATTACAAATTCCATTGAAAGCCAGTAAAACCACTTAACAAAACTGAAGATAAACTTTCAGTCCTGGAAGACAGGATTGCAGGTAGTGACCACAAAATGACACAACTGCAAACACACTCAGCCACCTTATCTTTGACAAAGGGGCCAATATGTTCACTGGAAAAAAGATAGCCTCTTCAATAAATGGTGCTAGAAAAACTGACTTTCCACTTGCTGAAGACTAAAGCTAGACCCATGCCTATCACTATGCACTAAATTAAAGTCAAAATGGATCAAAAATCTAAATATTAAAGATTAAGCACTAAATTTCCTGGAAAAGAAAGTATGGAGAAATCTTGAAGACATAGGGGTAAGCAGAGAGTTCACGAATAAAAACTAAACTTCACAGTAAATACTTCAAAGAATCAACAACTGAGATCTCATCTTATTGAAAAGTTTTTGCACCTCAAAAGAAATCACCAACAGAGTGAAAAGAAAACCTATAAAGTGGAAAAAATGTTTTAGTCAACTGTCCCCCAGACAAAGGACTTTTATCTAGATCATATAAAGAACTGAAAAAAATCAGGCCCCTCAAACTCAAAGGCCCAAACCAAAAATGGACATCTAACATGAATGCACATTTCTTAGATGAAGAAACACAAATGGCAAATAAATCTTTGAAACAATGTCCAACATTACTGATCACTTGAGAAATGCAAATTAAAACAACACTGAAACTTCACCTGACCACAGAAAGAATGGCTATTATCAAAAATCATCTCACAACTGTGACTGTTGCGGAAAAGCAACCCTTCTCCACTGTTGGTGGAAGGGTAGAGTGGTCAACCACTGTGGAAATCAGTGTGATGACTCCTTAAAAAATTAGAATTAGAGATCCCATTTGACCCAGCTATTTCCCTTCTGGGTATTTTTCCAAAAGAATTGAAATCATCACAACCCAGTGATATATGTACACTCATGTTTATAGCAACACAGTTTGTAATTGCTTAATCTTGGAAACAACCTAAATGCCCATTGACTGAGGAATGGATAAAAAAGAAGTGGCATTTTTATACAATGGAATACTACTCAGCTACAAAAAAAAGATAAACTCGAGGCTTTTATAGGTAAATGGATGCAACTAGAGACCATACTCATAAGTGAAATAAATCAGACTTGAATGTGTAAACATTGCGTTTTTTCCCCTAGTGAAAGAAACTGAAAGAGCAAATAAGATCCAAAAGATACTGTGAAAATGAAGGAAGCTGCTCCAAAGGAAAGAATAACTGCTTTGTGGGAATGGAGAAAAGAAAGAAGGGTGAAAAATATATAGATATATGATAGCCAAGATAATTATATTAGTTCTTCTATCAGTTCATTGAAAGGAACAGTTAGTTCTTATATCGTTTGATCCATTTTGGATGCCTATATCTGGTAATCTGAGTAAATATTTTGAAGACAACAATATACAATATAGTAGCCATTGTCAATTTCCTACCATCTTGTTTAGAAATTCTGTATCATTTTTATTCTTTTTTTTTTTTTAAAAAAAAGAAAATCCAATGTGTTGGTCATTATGATTTCAGAAGCAAATATTGGAAATCTTTGACAAACTCAAGTGTGTACGCACAATAAGGAAATTGATTTTTCTCTCTCGATATCCTATGCAATTTATTTCTGAATCCAAGTCTACCAACCTGTGGTCATAAGAGGTCTACCAAAATTAATACGATTTGTATGCACTTTTTATATTCTGCAGGACATAATAGGAACCTGTCCCTTAATCATGGACTGTTAAAAGTACTTCAGTATTCTTGAGCTACTTAAGTCATTCCCTTGAATTCTAAGAATTACAGAGATTGTTATGCACTGATTAGTTGAGCCCAGTCAGAATTCAGACTCCAAAGCACAGCACAGAGCTGCTATTCACCAAAAGCGATAGAAATCGAGCAAAGTACAGATCCAGAGAGAAAGAGCTAGCAGGATGTGTGGGATGGATACTGAGTTTGGTACAGCAGAACAAGATCTGCCACCCCACAATCCATGAATGTAGAAGAGATAAGTCCAGCCCTTGGTGGATGTAAAATATACTGAGAGGATCAATTTGGTCTTGGAAAGATTGTATTTCTTTTCTCTATCTACTGGCTACAGCAACTAGATTAATAATTTAACATCTCACTTACAAATTGATAATCTTTAAAATGGGGTTGCATGGTATGCTTTTTGAGAATTGAATATGATGACACATAAGGAAATTGATTCACATCACATAGTTGATACCTTTCTCTTTCTCCTTCTCCTTCTATGATCCTTATCCATCCTGTCCTAGAAAATGGAAAAAAAAGTAAATTCTGATATAGATTCTTAGTGAAATTGGGTTTAAAAATTGGAGTGCAGGTAAATAGAAAAGATGTACTTTCTGCGTCATTCATGGTAAAACAGCACAGCTTCACACTGAGGAACAAATTGGCTAGAGTGGCACACACCTGTAATTCTACCATTCCAGAGTCCAAAGCAAGATTGCAAGTTTGAGGCTGGCTGGGGTTGCATAGTAAATTCAAAGCTGATTTAAACTACATTTGATTGAAACTTTATTTCAAACAAAACACACTCATATGCATCACTCTACACACACACACACACACACACACACACACGCTGAGGAACAGAAAGATACCTGAGGTACCCTGCATGGTTGCAGTGTAGATGAGGTGTAAGACAGAGCACGTGTTGGTCTGGTCTGCTTTGGGATAGACAAATGCTTGAACTCAGAATCAACGTTCCATTTGTGGCTAAGTCTTCTATCCAGATGAAGTTCAATTTCATTCTCTGTGCTAGGAATTTTCTCTCAGAAGGTTTTTCAAGGTTCATGTAAAGAGACTGTAGACGAACCAGTCTCACTCGCTCATCCAAGTGTCTGGAAATGAGCAGATGCTGCCTAATCTCACACCACAGGTCACTCCAAGAGCGATGACCCACACACAAAACACAAACTGGTTCTATGCTGGCACTTCCAGTGACAGAAATTCAGTATATAATTTTGCTTCTATTTTTATACTTCATAAAAAAAGCAATGTTATCACCTAAGAGAGGAGATAGAAAATGAACAGGGAAGAGAACTCTAAAGATAAGCCTTTTCAAAGACATAGAGGTCTTGGGAAATTCCCATATGCGGGGGAGATTAGGGAAGGCAAGTAAGAACTTCATTGTGGCTTTCAGGGTTTCCTTCAGAATACCTTGGGATATTACAGTGGTATTAAGTAAAATAGAGATAGTGAGAGGGGAAACAGCATACTTGGATAAAATAGATAGATGGCTCACATTTGTTGGACTGTATATTTTGAGAAGAGGTTGGCAGAAGATAAAGGCATCAGGAACATGGAAAGGCTTTAGAGATTAAAAAATGTAATAAATCAGATACATGGCCTTTATTCTGAAGGTGATGCACAATCACAGAATTTCTTTAAAACAGGGCATGTTATTTGTATTTTTGGACAATCACTTTAGCTGCAGAGGAAAGATGAATTGAGTGATTTTGGACAGAAGATTTCTGTAAAGACCCAGGAAAGAAACAATGCATTTCTGAAAATGGGAAATAATAAGGGACATGGAATGGAAGCTGAACAGGCAGAATGAGCAGATAGCAAAGGGACTTATTAGCCACAGTAGGTGACTTCTGTTTGAAGCTGCAAAACCTAGACTGTGGTAATGATGAAGAAACATTTGTATAGAAATCATTCTGGACTCAAGTGCCGGGAAAGCAGTCCAGACTCCATGTGCATGTCTGAAAGACCTTACTTCCTGAAGCTAAGAAAACACAAAGGACAGGAGATTTTCTGAAAGCATAATTTACGCTTTAAGAGTTTGGTTTTACGGTGCAAAATCAGTAAGAGGAAATTTCATATTACTCACATTCTTATTTTTGAGGGTAGGAGGAGTCAAATCCAAGGAGTGCTTAACTACATCCCCAGTACTTTTCACTGATTTTGGAGGGCTCACTAAGCTGTTTGGGCTGGCCTAAAGGTTGTGATCATCCTGCCCCAGTCTCCGTAGTAGCTACCATTGAAGGTGGGCCCCGAAATGTGCAGTGTATTTCTCAGAATTATTCTCTAATAGTCATTATTTGCATGGATATCCTTAGTGTTATGAACTCAAATGTGTACCCCTCGTGTTCATAGGTTGAAGTTCTAATATCCAGTACTTCAGAATGTGACTCTATTTAGAGATATGGTTGTTAAAGTGGTGATATAAAATGAAGCCGTGGAGGCAATGAAGTGATGTCTTTCTAAAAAAAAATTAAAATACAGATATACATAAAAGACCATCTAAAGACTCTGGAAATAAAAGTCCACTATAAGCCAGAGAAACCTCAAAGAAATCAATCCAATTCAAACCTGGTTCCTATACTTCTATCCACTAGAACTGTGAGGAAATAAACTTGTATAATTTAAGCCATTTAGTCTGTGATATTTATTATGCTGGAAAGCTAACATACTTGGGATAACCTTGTGGGAGGGTTTAGTTTAAGTCAATAAATGGAATGAATGGTAAAACCAGGGTTTGTGGTGGATTAACTAATGGTCAACTTGTTACACCCAGGTGAACTGAATCAGCATGGTTCTGGGAGTACATGGCCCAACTGGGGATTTTTTCCAACAACATAAAAGGAGAAATGGAGAAGATGGAGTGCTGTTGATTCTCCTGAAGAAGCTTGCACTCTGGTTTTCCTGATATAAACTCAGCTGTTATCACCTGAGGAGCTTGGTTCCTTGCTGTCACTAAGGATGGCTTTGGTTTTCTTCAAAGAAGCTCTGGTCTTTACTGCAAGCATTGCTTTCTGGCTCCAGTGCTGATCACTCAACCTTCTGGCACAAATCTTTTATCCTGCTGGCCCAGGCCTTCTAGTTTCCATCACTCATCTTGGAGCCTTCCCAGGGCAGGTCCTTGATATAGACTTGCATGAGACATTGTCCCAGGCTCTAGACCTCCAGCTGGACTCATGGAGGACATTGCCATGGGCCCTAGGTCTTCAGCTGGACTCATGCAGAACATTGCTGTGGGAACCAGGCCCTTAGCTAGATTATCTGTGTGTCTAGTGTGTGGACAGATCTCCCACAACCTTTACATTTGGCTCTTTGGATGAATATTACAAAGTAATCCTATAAATTATGTGTCTTGTATTAAATCTTTCTTTGTAAACACAACAGGTTCATGTAAAAGAATTTTTTGCCCCTTTTATCTAACAGTATTCTTAAGCTGATGAGAGTTTTATTTATCCATCTCAATTATCACAGGCAGATGTGTAAGACACACAAAATTTAGAGTCAGTTGTCAGCAGCAATGAAAGGTTTTCTTAGCATCTTCCTGATCTCCCTCTGCAAGGGCAAAACCCAACTCTGACTCATCAACCAGAAAAAGAAATTAAAAGAAACGGTGGTTTCCTGAGGGTGTTCTTATCAGACCCCCAACTCCACCCCAACAGCATCCAACTCTAGTCTCCATGATCAGGATAGTGTTGAAGATTGAGGACATATTTGGAAGCTCACATTCACTAAGTGTAAAGTTTTAAATGTTTGGCTATCCAGAAACATGGTGGTGTGATATATTTGGGAAATTCCCACAGCCAGGAGATCTCCTACACTCATCAGCATTTCCTAGTTCGAGCTCCTATTTTCACTGACTCTGAAGTGTGCTCACTGAATCATTATTTTTTTCCATCATAGAAGATTAGAAATCACGAGGTAGGGTGTTAGGAATGGGCTGTTGGAAGTGTTAATGAGGGGAAACGCTAAGGGTTGAGTTTAGTCTTGGTAAATGTCTTGGAAATTTAGGATTAGTAAAACAGAGCTTTCTGTGATTTTGATCATGTTTATTGGCCGTTGCTTAATATTTTGCATTGAGGTTTGAGGCCAAAGCCTTGGCCAATACTAAAGGGTAAGTAACTTTATTTTCTCTTGTGTTCATGTGTGCCTCTCTCAGGATCTCATCATGGAGAATATTCGGGTAAAGAAAGATCTGACGCCATGTCACCCTGTGAATGTACCCTTGGTATACTATTTTAGATCTACTAATTTGACCTTCCCAATTTGTCCTCATTTCTGAGCCATAGAAAGACATGGACAGCATTTGATTGATATCTGATATAGTAAAATTTATTTTCATATGTATCATATGGTAGGATAGAAGTGACTGAAGAGAGAGAAATTCACCAAGAGGTTACTCCAGTAATTCTTCAATCATTTCATCTAATTTATCAAGTTCATATTTTATAATACTCATTTCTGCTTTGAAGATACAGTGACTGAAAGAAATCAGATCTACTGGCCATACAAAGTTGTATTCCAGAAGAAGAAAATAAGGAGTAAAAATGATTGTTTATGTAAGTCCTGCAGAGAAAGATAACAGCCACTGAAAGCTGTTACCACAGTTATGCATAGAGGGAATAGGGAGGCCACATGATTCCTCACTGATAGTATAATGTTCACAAAAGATGGAATAGAATGAGAGCACATGAAAAAGGAAGGTATTTGGCAGGAAGACCAAATATGAAGGCACTGATGCAAGAATGTGTTTGATTTACTCAGCAAATACTAAGGAGTGGAGTGTGGCTAGAACAGTCAGTAATGGGGAGAGAGGGACTGTGTGTATTTCAAGCCTTACTAGAGGTGAGAGGAGGAATAGATCACACGGAGATTATCAAATACTATTAGGTCTTTTAGTGAAAATTCTGACATTATGTGGTATTAGTTTTATTACTTTGCTGTTCCTGAGCTTGAGGTTGTTCCTAGGAGAAGGGAAAGGGTTGAAGTTGTTGACATAGGCATGGGCAGAGAGGCACATGGGGCTGAGTCACACAAAAGTCAGAGACAGGGACAAGGAAGGATACTTTTGGAGCTCAAAGGCTTAGAAAGGCAACAGGATAATTTACCTGTGCCAGGGGGCATCCTGAAGGGACATAGGGCAGGATCTGAAGAGCCTCCTTAGACTTTCCTCAGTTCACCCTGCATCCCCAGGCATGGCTGTTTCCACCATAGGGGGCAACACTGGAAGCTGAGGAGACGGAGATGCTTGCCTGAGTGAGCTTTCCCCAGAGGTTCACCCTATTGCAAATGCTCTGTCATTTGGCAGGAAGCTGTCTGCTCTTCCTGGCACCAAGTATGGTTCTTGGGCTTCACAGGTGCAGCTGTAAGAGGACTTTGCTTCATTCTCACAATGAAGAGGTAATAAGATCACACCAAATTGGGTCTCTTTCTAAGTTATTCATGATCCAGTCATCATCATCATCATCATCATCATCATCAATTTTTCTTCAGGAATTACTATATTCTAGGCACTATAATAAACTGATATTGGCACAATATGATTTAACTCTCACATCAATCATATTTGGTCTTATTTTTCACATATTTAGGCTATGAAGGCAGTTTCCCACCTCATGGGTTCACCTTCCTTTATGGAGTAAAGACTTTGTCACCTGCCAGTACCCATGGAAGGCCCGACAGCTGGTTTATCTCAGGGATTATTTCTTTTAGGATTTTTTTTTTACACTAACCGTCCCAACAATTTTAACTTTTTGCAAGTGGAAACAGACCTAACTCTGAGAACTATCAGAAAATCAGTAAGAACTTGCTCCTATGACTCTAAAGATTAAGCATTTGTTTTTGGGCCTCACCCTACAGAGTCTATCTCTGAGTGAAACTCAACCCAGGATCCAGGTTTGGGGTGTATAATTTTGTGTGATAGTCAATTTTCTAGTGCAATTCCATGTGATAAAAGTAGAGCATGAACCATACCCATGATTCTCATGCTTTAGATAGCTGCATTTAAAAAATTTTAAACTGAGAATGTAGCACAATAATTGAGTGTTTGCCTGATATGTGTAAGGCCCTGGGTTTGATCCCAGCACTGCCCCCACAAAAAAGTAACACATTCAGAAACTAGTTGAAACTAATTTAACAATAAATTTTATTTGACTCAGTTCTTTAAACCACAGTGTGTACTGTACACCAAGAGTATATTTGGTTACGAATCCATGCATTTGAAGAATCAGTAGCCTCATGTAGCTAAGAGTCTCTGTTGGTGAGAGAAGTAGGAAAACTTGCAGAATTCTGTGCACAAGCGCATAAACACACACGGACAGACACCCTAGCCACATACATGTGGTAAACAAGGACAAAGCTGTTAGAAAACAAGCATATATCCTGTGTTTATTTCCTGCCTCTCTAGTATTTTGTCTGTACTAGTGATGGCAAAGCTTTTAGAACTTTCAGTGATAACAAACAGCCCATTGTGGAACACATGCCATAGGTTTGCCACTATGTACCCTTCAACCATTCGGGAGACACAAAATCCTCATGTATCCTAAGGCCTCCCAGAGCTCTCTCCATCTGTGGGGTACCCCATTCTGTCTTCCTGTTCTCCAACCACAACTCAGGTCCGTTTTCTCTAGGCCTGTCTTTCTCATAGTTATGAACACCTGAAGTTAAAAATGTACTGATGAGAGAGAGACAGACAGGCAGACAGACAGAAACAGAGAGACAGAGACAGAGAGGGATTGATTTAATTTTCAGCCTTGCAGAATGACTGAAAACAAGGACAGCAGGAATCATGGAAGGAGCTGTGCTCAAATCAAAGCTCCACCTGCCACTACCAGTGTGATTTTTGAAACCAACATGAAGTCAAAGCAGCCTCCTTCTGCAACATTTGGCTGTGCAAGAACCAAGCACCCCCACTACACTGTGCTGTTCAGTGTTCCTTCCGGCCCTCCTTATTACACATCCACTTACAAACTGGCTGTTCGTGCAACTAATACTGACAAAAATAACTGATTTACTTCAGTCAAGACTTAGAATTTCTCATCTGCAGGAGCTTACTACTAGTCAATAACCTAAGTCCTATTGTCCTAATAAGATAACCTAGTATCTCCCCATTTTCATTCAATGTGTGTGCATTTTTTACCTAATATACTTGGCATTTGATAGATTGAATTATTGGGTTCATTACCACACAGAGAGCTCTGAGTGTCTAGAAAGAATCAGTAATAAGTGATTACCCCAAAATAAACCCAATAGCCAGTACAGTGCCATCAGTAGATCTGGATTTACATTTTGCAAAATAATATTACTGACTTGGGGGGCAGGCTATGTTCTATCCCTTTTTTTCTAGGTGCTGCATATTCACCTTCGCATTTGCTCTTTGCTTGCATGTATTTTTGCACCTAATAATTCTGATAACTTCCAAACTGATATATCTGGTCCAAATGTCACCTCTATTCCCAAACATATACAAAGAGGTATCCTTTTTTCCTATTGAATTCCTTAAAACATGAATGTGTTTTAAACAGCTCCCTAGAACTTTCCAGGAGTTTCAGAAAAGAAAATGAACATATTCTAAAAAAGCAGATATCACTGAAGATAGACTGTCGAATCCATACTGACATGACTACATACCAGTTCCTCTTCTTCCTCTTCTTCCTCTTCTTCCTCTCCTTCTTCTCCTTCTTCTCCTCCTCCTTCTTCTTCTTCTTCTTCTTCTTCTTCTTCTTCTTCTTCTTCTTCTTCTTCTTCTTCTTCTT
>RJWM01020841.1:0-36436 GCA_004363535.1 Dasyprocta punctata
CTCAAATAATTTTTCAAATATAAAATTTTGAAATAAATACTTTCAGTTTCCAGTGAGTTTCCACCACTCTTTATTATCCTTTGAACATGTATTTCTTTGCTTGCAAATGTTATTTATGCCCACAATTCCATGTCATTCAAATCTGAGGAAGATTAAGTTCTTTTGAGGCTATAGTAGTTACCTGTAAAGTGTAGCAAAAGTTATAACGCTGACTAGAGATGTTTTCAGGTATCAAACAATAGCTCTTCAAACCTTTAAAAAGGCCTTTTGTATTTTTTACACAAAACATGGTATGTAGATATATACCCTTATGTGATATTTTAAATAAATTTTTAAAAATAAGAATTTCTTGTTTCATAGGTTTTTTTGTGAAAGTGGGAATGTTTAGCTCAGGAGAATTGATTTATAAGAAGAAGACACGCTTACTGAAGGCCTCCAATGGAAGAGTAAAGTGGGGAGAGACAATGATTTTTCCACTTATACAGAATGAAAGAGACATTGTTTTTCTCTTTAAACTTTATAGTCGAAGCTCTGTCAGAAGAAAACACTTTGTGGGCCAGGTTAGTAGGGGGTTTTGTCTTGAATTTCTTCCTTGTATTTTTCTATGTATTTAAGCAGTTGGTTAACAAAGGCAATACAGGATAAAATCGAAGTTGAATAGTGTAAGATTCTTCAGCATAGATTAAATGTGTTGCCACAAAAATCTTTTGTTAGTTTTTTTGTAATACAAAGAGATGGAATTTCTGAGTGATCAGACTTATCATTAAACTATTTTCTAAGTTTATCAACTTTGAAAACAGATTAGTACATAGTGTGACCCTGCCTCAAAAAAACTAGGGCCGGGAATTTGGCACAGTGGCTTAAGCGCCTGTCTGGCAGGCACGAGCTTGTGAGCTCAATCCCTGGTGCCACGCAAAAAAAAAAAAAGAAAAAGAAAAGAAAAAGAAAACAGATTAGTTTCTCAATAGTATTGATTCCCTTTTGGAAAGGGAGAACATTTAGTATTTAGTATTCAGGTCAAATTTTTTTAAGGTTTTGGCCATTAAATTAAGTTTGTTTTGCCTTCAATTTAATGTTTAACATGAACACATCTATGTACCATTAACTAAGTTATGTTAGATTTGAATTTCTAGAGGACAGATTTTTACAGTGGTTGAGATATTATAGTCAATTTTGGTATTTCAGTTAATCTGTTTAAAAATTATTGTTAATTTCTGTAAGACAGTATAACTCAGGTTTTCTTGCCAGTCCTATAGAAACTTGTTCTTTTTTTTTTTGTTTTTTCCTTATTCTTAGTAGATTAGTGGCAGATGTCTATTATGTTTTATCTTTATCTTAATAAAGTTGTTCGATTAGTTTCTGAAACATACATTATTGATTTAAAAGCTTTCACTTGACAATATGATATCAACAGTCTACATAAAATCCTCAAATTATATATATATGAATTTTCAAAGATTGATATCAACTCTTAGATTTATTTACTCATATAATTTACCTAAATTATTATTTTAAAATCTTATAGTTTCATTTCTGCATTTATTCTTATTTAGAAAAGCTTGAATTCAAGAATTTCATGTAATTCTTTTCATAGCCAGGAACTTAGGAAGTCAATTCAGTTAAAATTTTTCTATATCATCAAACCTTAGCTATCATATATGAATGGAACAGCAAATTTACTTAAAAGATGATTTTTCAGGCTAACAGTTCTGGAAAAGTTCTTGCTAATATCTGTACCCTATGGCTTCTCTGATAGCTTTAGGTGTTACCTTGATGGCATAACCACATGAGAACTCAAGTTCTCCCACTCCTTTGTCAACCAGAGCACTCTAATGTTATCTATTTCATATATGGAGTTCTTTGTATGATATTGTTTGAAGGAGAGTTTCTTCATAGCAGAAATGAAAAGAAAAAAAAGTTTAAAAACCAAAGACCTACTCTGATTTCTTTACTTAAAAAGATTAGAAACTGAGTCTCCAGCAAATTTAATGCCAACATAATAGCACATGTTAGTGTTAGACCTAAAGTGACTATTCAGAGTTTTGATTCCTTGTCAGTCTTGTCTTCCTGACATGTGGCCATTATGATATGTAACCATGCATAAGACTATATAGCTTTCCCAAATTCATTTACGTATATTATCTAAAGTTAGCCATGAAATAGATTAGTATAAAATTACTATGAATAAAGAATATCTGTTTGCTAAATTTTAGTTAAGATTATACTTTTATTTAATGTAAAATGTGCTTAAAATGCATCTTTATTAATTTGAATCATTAGCTTAGTTTCATCTCTACATAAATGCTTTGAACAGTCAAGATCAATTTTAAGTTCATCTCCTATGTTGAATAAAAAAGACTCATCACTGTTCCAGGGGAGTTGATTTTGAAACATCTCACCTTGAATTTTCTTCCAAATGTCTTTTATCAGTAAGAGTAATTATTTAAACTGAGTTATAATTATTGTATCAAGTTAAATGATTATATTGTTCCTTTACAGGTTTGGATAAGTGAAGACAGTAATAGCATTGAAGCAGTGAACCAATGGAAAGAGACAATTACAAATCCAGAAAAGGTTGTTACCAAGTGGCACAAATTAAATCCATCTTGACTTTGCACATTAGTTTGCTGAAGAAACAACTTTATATTCTATTAGAAGACATATAATTTCAGCTTGCAAAAATAGTAATGAATTTTATCAGCTATCCAAAGTGAAAGGAATCCTTTAAAACAGTGCCTAATTCCAACAAAATAAAACCATAGCATTAAAAAGTCTATGAGAATATCAACTGTAGATAGATACTTCTATATTATATTTTTGGATGTTTTTTAAAGCTTTACCTAGATATCCAAAACCTAGTATATCAAGTTTCTATTAGTACTCTTAGACATTTATAATACTTTTCCACTATTTTAGTACAAGGAATTATTGATTAGATCTTGGTTCCACTATTCACCTCCTCCTATAAATTTTGTCTTGGCAGAAATGAATTTAACCATTTCAAGCACAGTATTTTCTGTATTTAGGGAAAGTTTTTGCTCTGTGTTTATAATTTCTTACCTATATAGCATTATATTGCTGCTTTGTAAGGGACTTATCTCCAAGAAACTTCAGAAATAGAAAACTATACTTAGGCAAGAATAAATGAAAACACCAGAAGGCTGAAGCTTAATTTGACACACAGAATGTAGGTATTTTGCTATTTTCTTCCCTCAGATATTTTGTGCTTTGTTTTATTTGGAATTGAAATAAAAATCATCTATATGTTCTATTCTAATTAGCAGAGTTAAATGAGTTTAAATATTAGATACAGCATTTATGATAATTATTTCCTTGTTTTAGTTCTTAAATATATTTATTCTGTGATCTATAATGTTAGAGTATTTTCATGTTTTTTTTAATGGTCATACCTGATGATGCTGTGTAACAAATAAGATTTCTCTCAGGTTTGTATTAGACCTCAGTATATGCATATAAGTTCAGCTTAGTTGACCATAAGAGCTTTGACTAAAAAGAATGCTTTTCTTGAGAAACAAATGATACTACCCCTAATCTTGGAAAACTTGACTCTCTCTTTGCTGGAATAGGCCACACCTTCTGTGTTCTTGGTCTTCTATTTTTTCTTTCTTACTTGGTCCCTCAAATGCCCAGAGATGGATGATGATATTTTAGGCCAGAAGTGTATCTTGCTATAAAGGAAGCATTCCTTTTTCATTCTTGGTCCTTTGTTCTATATATCTTATTAAAATCTTTCTAAATAAATAATTCTCTACAATAGTCAAGATTCAAGAAATTCAACACAAGAACAGAATATTAAAAGCTGTTAGAGGGCTGGGTATGTAGATCAGCAGCACAGCACCTGCCCGGAAAGTGTGAGACCAAGAGTTCAATTCCTGGTACCAATAAAGAAGGAAGGAAGGAAAGAAAAAGAAAGAAAGAAAGAAAGAAAGAAAGAAAGAAAGAAAGAAGAAAGAAAGAAAAAAAGAAAGAAAGAAAAGCAAGCTATTAGATAAATAAACAAATCACCTATAGAAGAAAGCCCTTCAGAATTATAGCAGACTTCTCTACACAAACCCTTAAGTGAAAGAGAGCTTGGAGTGAAGTATTTCAAGCCCTAAGGGAAAACAACTTTCAACCCAGATTGATGTACCACACAAAACTATCTTTCAAAATTGATGAAGAAATAAGATATTTCCATGACAAAGAACACCTGGGGAAATTCATGACCACCAAACCAGCACTCCAAAATGTTCTGAAGGACATTTTAGAAAAAGATAACAAATACTACAACTCTATGAATTCCAACAAAATGAATCCTCCAGACAAGGTAAGCAGTTAAACAGAGAGGAAAAAGTGGGAACCAACAACAGGAAAATAGAAAATAACATGAGGGTAAGGGTAAGTCAATACGTATCAGTTATAACCATCAATGTAAATAGTCTCAATTCACCAATCAAAAAAAAAATACAGACTGAAAGAATGGATCAAGAAGCAAGAGCCAACAATAAGCTACATACAGGAAACATATTTAACTTAAAAAGAAATGAATAGGTTGAAAGTCAAAGGATAGAAAGCAGTACTCTATGCAACAAGAAACCAGAAAAAAAGAGGAGTAGCAATTCTATTTGCAGACATGGTGGATTTCAAGCCAAGACTGATCAAGAGAGACAAAGAAGGTAGCTACATCTTTGTTAAGGAAACAATCCAAGAGGAAGAGATAACAATCATAAATGTACCAAATACCAGCATGTCCAAATGTACCAAATACCAACATGCCCAACTATATAAAACAAATATTAACAAACATAAAAAATCAAATAAGCATTAATACAATTGTAATGGGGGACCTCAATACCCCACTGTCACAAATAGATCAACTAGACAAAAAAGTCAACAGACATATTACAACTGAATGAAATTTTTGAACAAATAGATTTAGTAGGTGTCTACAGAACGTTCCACCCCACAACATAAGAATACATTCTTTTCCGCAGCACACAGGATGTCCTGTAAAATAGCTCATAGGACATGCTTAAACAAAGAAACAGAAATTAACCTCATCTATATTATCAGACCATATTGCAATGAAATTGGAAATCAGTGGCAAAAGAAATCACAAAAACTTCATACACACATGGAAACTAACACCCTCTGAACAATAAGTGGGTCACACAAGAAATCAAAGAAGAAATTAGACAGTTTCGACAATTAGTAATACCAGTACAACATACCAGAATTTATGGGACACAATGAAATCTCCTATGAAGGAAGTTCCAACATCAGAAAAACAAAGTGAGCTAGAATAATAACTTATTATTTGAATCTCAAGCTTCTAGTACAAGAACAACAAATCAAGCCTTCAGATCACCCAAGGGAGGAAACTATAAGTATTAGAGCAGAAATTAATGCAACTGAAACTAACAAAACAGTACAAAGAATCAATGAATTGAAAGATTGGTTCTTTGAAAGTCTAACAACTGAAAAACTCTTAGCCAACCTTACCAAAAAAAAAAAAAAAGGGAAAGAAAAGACTCAAATTGATGCAGTCAGAGAGAAAAAGAATGAAGTCACAAAAGATCCTGCAGAAATCCAGATCATTAATATTTGCCTCAAGAACCTGTATACTAACCTGTGTTTAAGACAGAAAACACAGAAGTAATGAACAGATTCCTAGATACATATGAATTACCAAAGCTTAAGAAAATATAAAAATTCTAAATAACACTGTATCAGTCAACAAAATTGAAGATGTAATTAAAATCCTATCAGTAAAGAAAAGCCTAGGTCCTGATAGGTTCACTGTTGAAGTCTGCAAGAAATTTAGAGAAGATTTAATACCACTGCTCCTAAACTCTAAAGAAATTGAACAGGAAGCAGTATTCTCAAAGGTATTCCCGGAAACGTATATTACCCTGATACCAAAACCAGAGAAGGATCCAAGCAAAACAAAGAACCATGGACAAAGCTCTCTAATGAACATAGATGCAAAAATTCTCAATAAAATACTATCAAACAGAAAACAACAAATCATCAAGAAGATTATATGCCATGACCAAGTAGGATTCATCCCAGTGATGCAGAGGCAGTTGAACATACACAAATCAATAAATGCAATATACCATATTAATAGAGCCAGTGACAAAAATCACATGATCATCTCAATAGATGCAGAAAAAGCATGCAGAAAAATCCAACACCCATTCATGATAAATTTGGAAGAGATGGTCTTTAACTCAATCTGATAAAAGTCATCTATGACAAGCCAACAACTGATGTAGTAAATGGTCAAAAAGCCTTCATTCTAAAATCAGGAACAAGACAAGGATGCCCACTATTTCCACTCTTATTCAAGATAGTTCTGGAAACATTGGCCAGAGCAATTGAACAAAACAAGAGGAATAAGGATAGAAAAGGAAGAAATTAGATTATCATTATTTGCAAATGACATAATATTCTCTATATAAGATCCCAAAAATTCCACCAAAAGACTTCTAGATTTAGTGACCAAATTCAGTAGAATAGCCAGATACAAAGTGACATGCAAAAATCAGCAGCATTACTATACACAAACTCACTGAGAGAGAAATTAGGGAAATCACACCTTTCACAATAGCATTTTTTAAAAATGAAATACTTGGGAATCAATTTAGCAAAGCAAAAACCTTTACACTGAAAATTAAAGAATTCTCAAGAAGATAGAGGATAGTAGAAAATGGAAAACTATCCCTTGTTCTTGAGTATGAAGAACCAATATACTAAAAGTGGCCATACACCCAAAATTATTATACAGGTTTTTTGGGAGTTTTTTTTGTTTTGTTTTTTGTTGTTTGTTTGTTTGTTTGTTTTGGGTTTGTTTGTTGGTTGGTTGTTTGGTTGGTTTTTTTGGTACCGGGGGTCAAACTCTCAACCTTGTACCTTCTAGGCAGGCACTTACGCCACTGAGCTAAATGCTTGGCCCTATTGTTTGAGACAGGGTCTCACTATGCAGTTCAGGCTGGCCTTGAACTCACTTTGTAGCCCAGCCTGGTCTCAAACTCACAACGATCCTCCTGCCTCAGCCTCCTGAGTGCTGGGATTACAGGCATGTGCCACCATGCCCAACATATACAGATTATTATACAGTCAAAATATCTCACAGAATTATAGAAAACAATCCTAAAATTCACTTGGAACCAGAGTAGATCTAGAGTAGCAAAAGCAATTCTGGGCAACAAAGACAAGGCAGAGGGCATCACAATCTTGACTTGAAATTATATTACAGAGCTACACTGATAAAATTAGCATGATACTGGCACACACACAATAAAACCAGACCAAGGACCACTGAAACAGACTACAAGATGCATAAACAACTCCAAATCTTATCTTTGACAAAGGGACCAAACAATTTCAATGGAAGAAAGCCTCTTTGGTAAATGGAAAAACTATACCCATATCTCTCCCCCATGCACTAAACGAAAATTGAAATGGATCAAAAGTCTAAATATTAAAACAGAAACACTAAATCTGCTGGAAGATAGCATAGGTAGAACTTTTAAAAACATAGGTGTAAGCAAAGACTTTATGAACAAAACCCTGATGGCACAGGAAACATCACAAAGAATCAACAACTGGGATATCATCTGATTAAAAAGCTTTTGCACAGCAAAAGAAACCACCAAGAGTATGAAGAGATGCAGAGTTAGAAAAAAATTTTTTTCAGCTGTTCCTGAGACAAAAGACTAATATCAAGACTATATAAAGAATTTTTAAAAATCAGACCCCCCCAAAAAAATTTAAAGACCCAATCCAAAAAAATGGGCATCTTAAATAAATGGACACTTCTCAGATGAAGAAGTAGAAACTGCAAACAAATACATAAAAATATGTTCAACATCACTGGTCATTTGAGAGACACAAATTAAAACAACACTGAGATTCCATTTTACCCCAGAAAGAATAGCTATCATCAAGAAATCAACCAGTAACAAAATGCTGACATGGCTGTGGGGAAAAAGTAAACCCGTTCCACTCTTGCTGGGAGTGTAGACTGGTGCAACTACTGTGAAAATCAGTGTAGTGATTCCTCAAAAACCTAAAACTAGAGTTTCCATTTGACCCAGCTATTTCCCTTTTTGGTGTCTTCCCCAAAGAATTAAAAGCATCATAGCACAACAATATATGCACATCCGAGTTAATAGCAGCACAGTTGTAATAGCCAAATCTTGGAAACAGTCCAAATGCCATCAACTGATGAATGGATAAGATTTGGTCCTTTTGTATAATGGAGTACTACAAAGAAGGATGAAGGTTAAATGGGACATTTCTATGTAAATGGATGCACCTTGAGACCATACTATTAAGTGAAATAAAGTGAACACTCATATTCAAGTATCACATGGTGGACCAAAATGCATAACAGATATTGTGAAATGGGAAGAAAATGTTCAAATGGGAAAGGAAACCAGGTAGGGAGGAGAGGGACAAGGAAGAAAAAAAAAGGGGAAATGGCAACAAAGAACATAAGGAGGGGAAGAGGGTTTAAATGGAGGGGAGAGGATTGGGGGGAAAAAATCAAGATATACAATGCACAGTTACAAATTTCATACAATAAATATTACCAATATGTATGTCTAAAATGTACCAATACAATTAATTTTTAATAAATAACTCATTGACTTTCTTAGGTACCATCTCCTTAAACTACAGTGTATACATATTTTACATCCTCTATGCTTCTGCCTAGACTTTATGGTACCAGTAGCATTGATAAGTATTCTTTGTCACTGTGAAAAATAATCTACTAGTAATCACATGGGTTTTTAGGAGAAATCATTTTGTGAGGTGGATTTTGAATTTTTGAGAAAAATGAAACTTTTGTGTGTTTTTTAATAGACTAGTTTTTACAGTGCTAATAGGCTTACATCAAAATTGACAGTAAGTTACGGAGATTTCCTGTGTACACTCTTGTCACCTCTCCAGCCCTCGACACTAATCAACATCCTGCATCACAATATTACATTTATTGCAACCAATGAACCTACATCAATTCCCACTCTGTAGTTTACATTAAGGTTCTTTCTTGGTGTTATACATTCTGTCATTTTTGATAATTGTATGATGACGCATATCTACTATTCCCGTTAGTGTTATTTGGAATACTTTTATTGCCTTAAAAATCTTTTACAAATGCAACCATTTTAGTAACTACCAAAGAATTAAGTCTATTTATTGGATTTTAGATAATAACAGGATTTATTGTTTTTTAAAAACTAGAATTTTATTTTAGCTGTTTTCTATGTTCTATTGTTGCTTTCAATTCCTAGATTTAATATGTGTACTGTATTCCATTTTAATTACTTAATTCATAGTATTTTTTCAATATATGCATAATGTGTAATTTCAGGGAAAACTATGCCTTCTTGATTTCTTGATTTCTTAGAATCCTAAATCAGTAAAAAGAAAATCTTTCATATAAAAGATCTTTCAGGTAGAAAAGTATTGATAGAACTAAGATACCAGGTGTTTTAGTTAGTATTTACTTAAGCCTTTTTCAGATGAAGTGACACTGAATGTAGCTGATAATCTCATTATTTCCTTGAAGATTTGTTTGGAAATATAAATAGAAACACTCTCCTGTTATAGGCATTCATATTGTGAAAAAAAGCAGTAGGAGTTGATAACAAAAAATGACTACTATGCAAAAATAATTTCTTTTTTAATTTGCCTAGACTTTTTTTGACCTTTACACTTGTAACAAGCAAAGGGGGCCAAGTGATGTCAGGTGACCAAAGGACACCATGGTAGGGGTCACACTGTTAGTTAATAGTTACACAGTGCTAATCCACAGTGCTAAGATTAACACAATTAAATAGCTACAACCCATGTCAAAATGTAGCATCACTATTTGGTTTTTGTTTACTTTTTTATGACCATTTAAGCAGACCTCATTGAAAACTACCAAAGTATATCAGTTCCAACTTTTATCAAAATATTGAGAAGAAACCAGTGGAGTTTTGAACATGTGTAATTGTGGCCTGAAATAACCTAAACTGGAGTTCAGTTTGAATACAGTTGCATGAATTTCTCTGGTACTAATATATTCAACAGCTGGGTGGAAAATATATTTCCAGAAAAAATTGCCATTGTGTATTTAACCAAATATTTGATTATCAAAAGTTTCAGAAATTTAGAATGAATTTCAACTTTTCTTATCATGACATTAATAAATATTTCAAATGTATATATCTCTTTTCAGTGTGTGGATATTTGCTTAGTGTTCTCTCAGGGTATACTGAGGAAAGTACAGGTGAAAAGTCTATATCTGTTGGCTATGAGGACATTTCTTTTTTATTTAACTTTAAAGGGAATAAAACAATAAGACAAATCAAAACAGTGATAAGGCAATAGAAAATCTACAATAGTTAATATATTGTTGTCCTCTAAATAGTTGCTTGGCTTTAGGCTTGCAAAGTTTAACAAAACAGTTCCTCTGAATCAGCAGGTTGCTCGTGGAGCGGGATGGTGGGGAGGCTGTTCTTACGAGAACATTTTCTAATATTCTGTTGATGGATAAGTCTTGTTCAGGATAAAGTTCAAATGCTTATAATTTTAGCTGAAACACTGAATTGAAAGAGTTATGAAAAATGGACCAAAATGAAGTACCATTCTATTTTAAAATAGATTTAAGACCGTTAAGAGATATTCAGTTAATATATAACCACCAAAATTGAATTTTGAGTGACAAATTTTCTGCAGATGAATGTTGCCTTCATTTTTTAGTAATTTCCTAGTAGAAATTTTATTTAACTTCCTTTTCTTGATGTTCTAAGTTTTTGATCTAAGGTTCCATCACATAAGGGTGACTATTCTGAACTGAAAATTCTATTTATAGAACATCTGATCTTGGTAATCAGTTCAGGCCCAGGAAGCAGTGACGGCAGCAATGGCAGCCACCACTGGGGATACTTCCCACCAGTAACCAGTTCAGGTCCGGGAGGCAGCAGCCAGCCCTGGCCCTGAGAACACTCCAGCAGTCTTCCTGGATGCTTCCTGTCCCAGGTAGCCAACACGGGCTGGGAAAAACAGCAGCCAACCCTGCACCATTAGATATCTGTGGCCAGCACTGGCCAGGAGAACCAAACAGTCATGCTTCAGAGAAATTGTAGCCAACACAGGAAGTACCTAGGACCCCACTACTCACTTGTTTGGAAAAACCCAGGAAAATGTCAAGATGAAGAAACAAAGGCAGTCTCTGGACTCCAACCCAAGCAGAGCAAGTTCAGGAGATGTAAACATGGAAGACAGCGGGAGTTGCACACCTGAAGTTTTTGAAGTGATGGCACCTGAAGTAAAGAAACAACTTCATGAGGCTATCAAAGAAATTAGAGCAGAAATGCTATCTCAAATAAAAGAAGAAATGAAAAACAATAAAAGAATTGCTACACATCTCTAAAAAGACATAGATTTTAAAAAAATAGAGGAGCATAGAAAAATGAGGGAGCATAGAAATGAACACTATAAGAGAGATTTAGAATGCATGAAACAGATACAAAGAGTTATCCAGGAAATTAAAAACTCTATCAAAAGCTGGAAAAACTGCTTGAAAGAAACTGAAGATAGACTTTCAGACCGTGAAGACAGGTGTGGAGCTAGTGATCATGAAAGGAAAGATCTCTTAAAAATAACAAGGAACCAGGAAATAACAGTTCAATGGCTGCAGGATGACACAAAGAAAAATAATTTAATAATAGGTGTCAGTGAAAAAACAGGGGTCAACACAAATGACATTAAAAGTCTATTTACAGAAGTAGTAACAGAAAACTTCCCAAGCATGGGAAAAGGGCATGACATTCAGATAATTGAGGCATATAGAACTACAGCTAGCCATAACCAAAATAAATCTACACCCAGACAAATAATAATCAAGATCCTAGAAACTCAGCACAAGAACAGAATATTAAAAGCCAATAAAGAAAAGATAAATAAAAGCTGTTAGAGAAAAGAAACTGATCACCTATAAAGGAAAACCCATCAGTATCATGATAGACTTCTCAACACAAACCATTAACTCAAGAAGAGGTTGGAGTGAAGTATTTCAAGTCCTGAAAGAAAACTTCCAACCCAGATTGATATACCCTGAAAAACTATCTTTCAAAATTAATGGAGAAACAAGATACTTTCATGACAAAAACAGTTGAAGGAATTCATGACCACCAAACCAACCATACAAAGAATACTGAAGGACATTCTAGAGAGAGAGAAAATAAACAAACAAAAAAGACCATTGTCCCAGGAACAGCAGCAGAAGGGGGATCATTGAGCAGGGCAGACAACTGAATGGAGGGGAAAAATAGGCAGCCAACAGCAGGAAAATAGCATGGCAGAGACAAGCCAGTGCATGTTGACCGTAACCATTAATATAGATAACTGCAATTCACCAACAAAAAGAAACACAGGCAGAGTGAATCAAGAGACAGGCTCCATCAATATGCTTTATTCAAGAAACACATTTAACTCAAAAGGAAATTCATAGACTAAAAGTCAAGGAGAGAAAACAATGCTTTATGTGACAGGGAACCGGAAAAAAAAGTAGGGGTTTGTTTTGATTGATTTTGTTATCTTTGATGGCATGGACAGCTATTTCAAAAATAACAAAGTGTATTATGGTAGCCATTATTGATTTCCTATTACCTTGTTTCAAAGTCCTGTATTGCTTTACTTGTTTTCTCTTGGTCGATTTTATTCTATTTTGTTTTGTTTGATTTTATTATGGCTGATGGTGTAAGTAGCTACTTTGAAGATAACAAGATGCATTATGGTAGGCACTGTTGTATTCCTATTGTCTTGTTTTGAAGTCCTGTATTGCTTTCATTGTTTTGTTTTGATTGGTTTTATTCTGTGCTGTTTTATTTGATTTTATTATGCCTGATGATATAGGCAATTACTTTTAAGATAACATGGTGCATTATGGTAGCCATTATTAATTTCCTCATATCTTGTTTTGAAGTTTTGTATCATGTTCATTGCTTTGTTTTGATTGACTTAATTCTGTTTTCTTTTGGTTTTATTCTCTTCAAAATAAAAAAAATTTGATCTTTAAAAACAATTATTGCAATTGACTACATTAAACCATAGGACTCTGATAATGGCAGTAGGTGTCTGGAAAGAAAGTTTTGTATGTTTTCTTAGATGGTAACAAGGTAGCTAATTCCATGCTGAGCTAAGTCACTTAATAAGATATGTCTTTTAAATGCTTCTGTATATTCAGTATTGTTTTTCGTATTCTCCTGCTGTGGAATTTGCTTCTGGCTCATTACCCTTTAGTTTCTGAGGGAGAAGAATGATAATACTATCTACCCTTCACGATAAAAATGGAATTATCTTAGCAGAATTTAAATTTGATTGTCTGAGACTCTAAATTGGCTTTCAGTTTAATTTCTCAACCTTTCATCTTTCTTGATTAATGTATGGAGTTTTGATCAGGAAACAGATAATTTTAATGACCCATTTTATATAATGTATTTAATGAATACTATAAGCAATCATTCTTTATACTAAGAGTTTAGATTTTAGTTGGGAAACAAAACCACACTAAAGCAGGATTATAGTAAAAAGCAGGATTTAAAATATGGATAAAATGTTTTAGAAGCTCAAAAGAGTTAAATATAGCTAAAGGAATTAGGAAAGTTTTGTTAAATCCCTAACCTAAAATACACAAAACCAAGTCAATTCCTATACTATTATACATTGTCACTCACTATCTAGCAGTCTTCGTATCTTTTGTCAGCTGTCTCACTGAAAAATAATTCCTATGTCCTTCCACTCTACTAATTTTTAATCCACCTACCCATTTCTGTACTCTTAGTAGAAATTATTTCCTGATCACCTTGGAAATGTTGGATTCCTTCAACTGCCTATCACCATATCTACAAGCTTATTTTTACCCTGACCTCTTTCTGTAGGAAAGCCAGTCCTTTCTTGTAAATTATGAATCCTCTTGGCCTTTTCTGGGTTCTCATTCCACTTGTTAGGCCTATTCTCTTCTATTCTTTGAGACTCACCTGCTGGATTCTTTGTATCATTTACATGTTCTTGGTGCATGGCTATCTCAAAATCAGTTGGTAATGTGTTCAATGGAAAGAACCCTGAAGACATAGTTTAGAGGGTTAAGTTTCTATATGATGCATGAATGCATGGAATTGAGATAGATCTAATGCTTATGCTCCCTCTATCCATATGTTAAAATCCTGACTTTCAAGATGATGGTATTAGGAGATGGGCCTTTAGAAAATGCTTAGGTTATTTGGTTGCAGCCTTCATAAATAGGATTGATGCCTTTATAAAAAAAAGCTAAGAACAACCACTTCTTCCATCTGCCATGTAAGGTTGCAGTGAAAAGATGGCTGTCTGTGAGGAAGCATAAAATCACCAGAAACTGATCTGCCAGTGCCTTTATGTTGAATTTCTCAGCCTCCAAAACTGAAGAATAAATGTTTATTGTATTAAACTACCCAGTTTCTATTTTGTTTTGTATCAACTCAAGGACTAAGACAGAAACATCACATAAAGTAGCATACAATGCAGCATGCTACCCGTGGAAGGATCTTCCCAGGTTCTCAAAGTTCCCTGGAGCATACTCTGTAGATGAGTCTACATGTAGCCAGTGAAAATTCCTGGCATGAGAAGCTCTTTATTTCATTCTCATAGGAGTTTATTTTGCAGCATAACATCTATTAAATTGCTTATATTTAGACTTCTAGTCTTTTAATTTTTTCTTTTATTTTTAAGAAAATTTAAAAAACAATAAAAATGATACAGAATTTCAAAACAAGATGACAGGAAATTTACAATGGTTATTGCATACTGTTGCCTTCAAAATTGTTGCTAAGATTACCAGATATAGGCACGCAAAATTGATCCAACAATATAAGCACTAACTGTTCATTTCAATGAACTAATAGATTAAGTAGTACAATTACCTTAGCTATCATATATATATATATATATATATATATATACATATATATATATATATATATATAGTTTTCCCTTCCTTCTTTTCTCCTTTTCCCCATCCCAGTTCTTCTTTCCTTTTGAGCTGATTCTTTCCCTTTCACAATATCTATTATACCTTTTGGAGATTATTTACTCTCCCAGTTTCTTACATGAGGGAGACAGTAAAATGTTTACACGTGCAAGTCTGACTTTTCCACTTATGGGTATGGTCTCTATTTGCATCTATTTACCTATAAAATCTTCAAGTTTATCTTTCTTTATACCTGAGTAGCACTCCATTGTATAAAAATACCACATCTTTTTATCCATTTCTTGATTGATGAACATTTGAGTTGTTTCCAAGATTTAGCTATTAAAACTTGTACTGCTATAAACATAGATGCATGTATATTGCTGTGGTATGATGTTTTAAATTCTCCTGGGGAAATTCCACAAGGGGAATAGCTGAGTGGAATGGAACCTCTAATCCTACATTTTCGAGGAATCTACTCACTTATTTCCACAGTGCTTGTACCAATCTACACTCCCACCAACAGTGGAGAAGGTTCCTTTTTCCCCACAGCCCCTCCAGCATTTGTTATTGGTTGATTTCTTTATTGTAGCCATTCTTTCAGGGGTGAGATGAAATCCCAGTATTGCTTTAATTTGCATTTTTCAAATGACCAACAATATTGAACATTTTCTCATAATTTTTTTGCAGTTTATATTTCTTCATCTGAAAAGTGTATTCATCTCAGATGCCCATTTTTGGATTGAGTCTTTGAGTTTAGCAGGCCTGGTTTTCTTCAATTCTTTGTATGTTCTAGATAGAAGTTCTTTGTCTGAGAGACATTTAACTAAAATTTTTCCCAATTTTTTGGTGATTTCTTTTGAGATACAAATACTTTTTAATAAGATGAGATCTCAGTTTTTGATTCTGTGAAGTACTTCCCATGCAGTTTGATTTTTGTTCATGAATTCTCTGCCTACCCTTATCTTCAAGATCTCCACCTACTTTCTCTTCCACTAGATTTAGTGTTTTTGTTCTAATATTTAGATCTTTGATCCGTTTTGACTTTAGTTTAGTGCATGGTGATAGGCATGAGTCTAGTTTTAGTCTTTGCCATGTGGAAAGTCAGTTTTTCTAACACTATTTATTAAAGAGATTACCTTTCTTCCAGTGAACATGTTTGGCCCCTTTGTCAAAGATGAGGTGACTGAATGTGTTTGTAGTTGTGTCTGAATCTTCTTTTCTGTTCCATTGATCCTCAAGTCTGTATTTTTGCCAGTACCATGCTGATTTTATCACAGTGGCTTGTGATAATTTCAGGGATTGTGATGCCTCCTGCCTTGTCTTTATTGCCCAGAAGTGCCTTTGCTATTTTAGGTCTCTTCTGATTCCAGATTTATTTTAGGAATGTTTTCTCTAGATATTTGAGGTATTCTAATGATATTTTAATTGAGATTGCATGAAATCTGTGTAACAGTTTTGGGACTATGGCCATTGTCACAATATTAGTTCCTCCTACCCATGAGCAAGGAATATCTTTCCATTTTCTGATATCCTCTTTGATTTCTTTGTTTTCAGAGTACTGTAATTTTCAATGTATAGATCTTTTACTTCCTTTGTTAGGTTGAATCCTAAGTATCTCTTTTTTTATGGATGCTATAGTTAAGGGTGTGGTTTCCCTAATTTCTCTCTCAGTGAGTTTGTCCTTTGTGTGCAGGAATGCTATTGATTTTTGAGAGCTGGCTTTGTATCCAACTGTGCTACTGAATTTGGTTATTAAATGTAGAAATTTTTTGGTGGAGTTTTGGGGGTCTCCTATGTAGAATATCATGTCGTCTGTGAATAATGATAATTTCACTTCTCCCTTTCCTATACTTACTCCTTTTATTTCTCTCACTTGTCTAATTTCTCAGGCTGTTTCCAGAACTATAATGTATAGAAGTGATAATAGTGAACATCGTTGTCTTTTTTTTTTTTATTTTATGTTGAAATCTTTCAGTTTTTTTCCATTAATATGATGTTGGCTCTTGGTTTGTCATAGATGGCTTTATCAGATTGAAGTAAAAACCATCTATTCTGATTTTCTGTAGAGTTTTTATCATGAATAAGTGTTAGACTTTATCAAAAGCTTTTTCTGCATCTATTGATATGATCTTGTAATTTTTGTCTTTGGCTCTGTTAATGTGGTGTATTACATTTATTGATTTGTGTATGTTGAACCATCCCTGCACTCATGAATGAATCCAATTTGGTCATGATGTACAATCTTGATGATTTGCTGCATTCTGTTTGCTAGTATTCTATTGAGGATTTTTGTATCTATGTTCATTAGGGAGAATGACCCGTAGGTTTCCTTGTTGGTTGTGTCTTTCTCTGGTTTTGGTTGTATATGTATTTTTATTTCATCATAGATATTGTTAAATTTGTTTTTTAATTTAATCTGTGGCTGCTTGGTTGTTCAGGAGGGGGTTATCTAATTTTCATGTGTTTATGCAGTTTTTGTGGTTTCTTTTGTAATTAATTTTCAATTTCATTGTACTATGGCCAGATAATATGCCTGAGATAATTTCAGTTCCTTCACATTTACTTAAGCATGTTCTATGGGCTAGTATATGATCTAGTTTAGAAAACATGCTGTGTGCAACTGAGAAGAATGTGTATTCTGATGTTGTTGAATGGAACACTCTGTAAATGTCTACTGAATCCATTTGTTCACAAGTTTAGTTAGGTTCTGTTGTTTCTTTGCTGACTTTTGGTCTAGTTTATCTATCTCTTTGTGTACCCTAGAGCTTCCCAATATTGTTACACAAGGGATAACAACTGATTACAACAGATATGACATCCTAGTAACAGTAGTACAATTAGCAATAATGATAACATCAAGCACAATTTAGAAATTGAAAAGCTGTAGTTACAATTGATTTTGCACTTTAGACCATAGGAGCAAAGTCTATAGTTACATAACAGAACCAATCTTAAATGAGGGGTTTGTATGCAAAGTGTTTCCCCTTGTTCTAGTGGTTTTACCCTGCATTCATCTGGACAAGCCAGTTGCTGTGTCCCAAGCACTTACTGCACTGGCTGCCCATCCTATGGTGTAGGAGAATGGCACCTGGGTTCCTCTGTACAAGGTTCCCTGAGTGACAGAGAGGCATTGAGCGGGTTTTCTCTCCTCCCACATGGCTCACTGAGGTTCCCCCAGCGGCGGAGAAGCTCTAGTTTTTTAAATATTCCTATATCACTTTGTTCTAGATTCTGCTTTATCTGGTCTCCCCTTCATAGATAGTTTTTAATTATGCTTATGAAATCCTTTCAGTTATATTTTTCTTTGTTATTCATCAACTTTCTTAAAAATGTAACTCTACTGCCCTGAAAATACCTCTTCCCTCAGTTTTCCTGTCATTATGCTCTGGTTATTGTCATCTTTCTAGCTTAACCTCTGTTGGCTCATCATAATGACCTTTAAAACTTAAGAGTTCTTTAGGACTCAGCCTTAGACCTAAAGAGTGAGATCATAAACTGAATCTGGTGGTGTATACCTGTAATCTCAGTGATCTGGTGGGCTGAGGCAGAAGGATCACAAATTCAAGCCCAGACTGGGCAATTTAGCATGACACTATCTCAAAAAATATAAAATGATCTGGGAATAGTTCAGTGTAAAGGACTTGGGTTCAATCCCCAGTGCCATAAGAAAAAAAAAAGTACACTGTCTGTCTGGGCAACCTCACCCAGAGGTTGTTTTGTTTTAGTCTGTTTTGTATTGTTTGATTTCCATATGTGTGAAAGTGTGGACAGCTATTTGGAAGAGAACAAGAGACATCACAGTAGCCATTGTTGATTTTCCTATTGTCTGGTTTTGAAGGCCTGTAATGCTTTCATTCTATTTGTGTCTACCAGTAATGGCTGTCAAATTTATATCTCTATCCAAATTTTGCTGTGACATATTTGCTTAAACATGTTCTCAACCCAACTTCTTCTCCATTTCTACCACAAATCTTGTGTTCACTTCTCCCCACCTTATAAAAGTTCTCTAAGGTATTGTTTTGGCTGCTTTTCTCTCACTGCTGAAAAAAAAATACCAAACATCCAAAACTAGGAGTTGGAGGCAAAAATATAGAAAAAGAGATCACTTAAGAAATGCCAAGCAATCAAAAACAAAAACAAAAAAAAGAAATGCCAAGCATATTATGAGCTTGGTACGAGAAATTATATATATATATATATATATATATATATATATATAGAGAGAGAGAGAGAGAGAGAGAGAGAGAGAGAGACAGACAGACAGACAGAGACAGAGAGACAGAGAGAGAGACAGAGTCATTGTCACACCTTGAACCTCTTCTCATCTTCAGTACTCAATCACCTATTTAGACCCTTAATAGATCTTGAATCCACCTATTTCTACATGTGCTGTAACTTCTCTATTCATAAACAATGCTATCTCCCACCTGATACTATACTTTCCCTATATATGGTCTTCTGTCTCCTTTTTATTCCATTCAGTCCATTCTTTACTCAGCAGCCAAAGTTTGTTTGTTCGGCAATACTGAGAATCAGACCCAGAGCCTTGTGCTTACTATGCAAGAGCTCTATCCTTGAATTACGTCTCCATTCCTTGTCTAAATTTGTTTTGAAATAGGATCTTGCTAAATTGTGCAGACTGGCCTCAAACTTCCATTCACTTGCCTCAGCCTCCTGAGTAGTTGGGATTGTAGGCCTGTACCACTATCATGCCTGGTGATATTTTTAAAATGCAAATTTGATAGTCACATCTTAGTGACTATTGCTCTTGATCTGAAGTACAGAATCCTTAACATAGTCAACAAAGTCCTTGTTGAGTAGGAAAACTTTCCTTTCACCTCCTTAGGTTTATTGTTACAAGACATGTGAATTTAACTAACAGATGGTAAATTAACAAGAGAAAAGGCACACAAATTTTATTAATATTTACATGCATAGAGTTTACAAAAAAGGCTTTAGGAGGTAACTACATTTTGGGGTTTAATGTACCTTTTTAGTAAGAGAAACAGGAAGTTGAGCTTAAGGGATGACAAATTGTGGAGAAGTGACCAGGAAATATAGGGGAACTAATGGAAGATAAATGCTATCTAAATTAGGTCTGTTTATGCAAACTCATCTTGATATCAGTGCTCTCTCTCTTCTCTCAGGTGATAAGTGCCACTTTCTTCCTGGTGTGGGCATACTTTTACAAAGGGTGATTTATACCCAGCTTTTTTTTTAAGGAAGATGAAGCAGGAGAACAGAGAATTCTTCCTACATGTATAACCAATTACCTTTAGCTCAAAATTCTTATGTCAAAGTACAATACTGTGAGGTGTCATATCCTGATCTCCTTCAGCCTATTGTGTTTCAAGGAATGATTGAATTACTTTAAAAATGTTTTTGGTTAATGATCAGAAGAAGACATGTAATAACACTACAAAGAAACATACAAACATGAGAGACGTTATATTCCCAGGTCCTAAGAGAGGGAGGAATGTTACACAGTGGGCCACGTAGAAGGAACCCTCAGGAAAAAGGCTCAACCAATATGTGAGAAAGGAGGTTGGGGAAGACTGGAGGGCAAATGCCTTTGTTGGGCAGTCTGAGTACACAAGCAAAAGGCATAATGGGAACTGGTGTGCTTAAATGTCACTAGGTCAGAGGGTGGCAAAAAGAGGGACTTGTGGCAGGAACTAGCCTTATCACACTGGTGACATTTGGTTGCCTGGGTAGGGTGTTAGGAAAGTAGGACATTAAAAAATTTACAATATTCTTGTATAATCTGAGTTCTGCCTTTTGTTCCAGCCTGATCTTGAACTATTCTTTTTAGTTCCACTGATTTTTTTTTTAATTTCATGGAAAACAAAACAGACCTGGCTTCTCTGAGATCTTCTTGCATGCTCTTCCATCTTTGTAGAATAGTTTCCCTCCTCACTCTTCCTTTTGTTAAATTACATTTTTTAAGGTACCAAGTTAAGTGTATGCTCGTCAGAAAATTTCTTTTTTGACTTTTCAGAAATATTTGATCCTTTTTTAAAAAACAGCATTTTTTAGAAATAGGGAATGAGTTAAATTTGATTCTTGTATAAACTAGAAAGGACAAGACTGTTACTGCCTTTAAAAACTTCCTTTAAGATGTAAATAGCCTATTTAAATTGAAGAAGCCCTAAATAAAGAGCTATTATTTATTTACTTGCCTAAGCAGAGTTCATAATACTTCTGTAGGAAAGAAGATAATAGATCAATGAGATGATTGTTCTATTCCTAGAAGTACAGATGAGAATTTTGGAGACCTTTCCTGATAATAATTTTTAAAAGGGATTCAGGGAAGAGACAGTAAGAGAAACAAGTCTAAGCACATCTCAGCACTAAAGACAGTTTTCTCTTTCTGTCCTTGTCTAGGAAAAGATAAGAAGTCTGGAGATAAGGAAGGTGGGACATTACTAAGCAATGTTGTCTAACTCATAATGAAAAAGAAACCCTTTTCAGAACAGAATAACAGCCATAAATGCTGTAGAAGAAAGAAAAAATTATTGAAAGTAGTAAAGGATGCAAAAGGAGAAAGGTAAGAGTGCGTTTGACTTTTCAAATAGTATTTGACCTAAATTCAATATAATTTATAACCTTCCTTTGTGATTTTTATCACAATTGTGCTTGAATTGTTACTTGAAAATTAATGTCTCTTCTGCATTACATTTTCATCAAAGCAGCATTCTTTTGAATTTCTTCATCACTTTTTCCTTATAAATGAACTTATATTCTTTCTAATACTATATATTTTTTACATAAGACACCTCTTTACATTATGACACCTCATCATAATTCAAATTTTCTTCAGAGAATTGTATAAAAATTTCTATATTGCTTTTATCTCTCTTTCTTACCTCCATCCTTCCTTCTTTCTTGCCTCCCAATCTCACTCAATTTTTAGTTTCTTTTAATCAATAATAATAAAAATGATCTTCTTGTACACCTGGGAGTGGGGACCTTTAGAACCATATGGTATAAATGTCCAGATAAATAAAATGTAGGTATATTTATTCAGCAAATATTTATTGTGTAGTTGTATCACTGGCTGATGTTAAGTCCCTGTTTCATTGACGTCAGAAATTAAAACTAAGGCAATAACATGAATTTACAGGAAACATCTTTATTTGAGAAGAAAGAGAACATGGGAAGCTTGAGGAAAAAAAGAGCTGAAGGGGGCGATCTGATGGCCTGTGAACAAAGCAACTAGGCCATTTTTTATGGCATTGCTGAGGTGGGTTAGAGTCTGTTTGATCATTATCTCAGATCTGATTTTGCATCTCAGAAGTCTTTATGGATTGAGGGAGAAATCCAGTTTCCATGAGATATTTGGGGGGTAATCTTAATTTTGCAGAGACTTTGCTGGAAGCAAAGGTAGGTTCATGGCAATGATGAGACTTCTAGGTGACCACTGGGGGAAGTAGGCAACTGGTAGTTGAATGTCTCTGCACATCTCAGATATTGGTGTCCCCAGTCTTGAAGGAGAAAGCTATAGGTTAGATAAAGTTGAGGATAATAAGCCTCATGTTATCCGTTTTTAGACAGACATTCCCTAAATGATTAATCTGCCTACATGCAGAGCTCAGCAGAGATCTGACCCAAGGTTTTAAAGTAATAAAGGAGATAGATATAAAATGAATTTAGAGATGCCAATGTTTGTCCTGCTTTTAGTTACCCACTGGGCATCCATAGGCTTAAGTAAGGAGTCATAGTTTTTTAGCAACGGCAGCTTTTTAAGTTCTTGACTGCTTCAGAATAAAACATAAATCAGCTTTGACTAATAAGTTAAAGGTCTGAGAGTTTGTCTTCTGTCACTCTGTGGTAATGCTGTGCTGGTCTATTTTTGGGGATGCTATGGCAATATTACCTTGGCTTTAATGATGCACCTGGCTTTTGATGACAGTAAGACAGTTTTGGAGAGTGAGTAGGTATAAAAGAGCACATATAATATTTTAATGTGTATCAGGACCTGAATTTATATCTAGGAGTACACCTATCCTGTCTCCATAGTGAGGTCTGATTGTCTACACTGCCTTATGCCACTTTTTTAGTGTGGTAGGGGATACCACATTAAACACAATAGAACAAAGAAAACTTGACCTCATATATTTAAGTGAATACATCCATGCACACAATATTTCCTAATAAAATCTGATGGGTTTTATGCAATGAATAAGCAAGTAGGTCAGAAAATATGTACTTGGGCTTTCTGTGTGATGATTTTGTATGCTGATTTTCATTGCTTAATCTTCTTTGATCTTACTTCAAGTACTCCTGTTAATAATATACACATAAGTTATTATCTAGCAGTCTTTTTTGTTTTCACAAGGAGGGGTACATTCAAAATATTATTTTCCCTGTGTTATTCTTTGAGTTAAAGTGAGGATTACATATATATCAAGGAATTGTATGAAAAGGACCATCTCAGAATTCTTAACATGGAGGTATATTGTGATTATTTTAAGAACAGACCACTTGCAAGTCAGTTTTTATCCTGGTGGTGACCCTCTGTGGTGGAGGCTGACCTTGAATTTGCTTATGTAGCTCAGGCTGGCTTCGAACTCATGGCAATCCTCCTCCCTCAGCCTCCCAAGTGCTGGGATTATAGGCATCCACCACCACACCTTGAAGTATATAATTTACTTCTTTTTTCTGTTTGGTTTTTTTGGACAGGGTCTCACTATGCAGTTCAAACTGGGCTTGAACTCACCATGTAGCCCAGGTTGGCCTTGAACTCATACCAATCCTCAGCCTTCCAAGTATGAATGATGTTGATTTTTATGGTTTTTTTTAAGACAAGGAACATATTTGGGCTGTAGGATATTTTTATTTATGTGAGAACACCAAGGAGAAAATATGTGCAGTTTTCTGCATTTAGTTGTGCATGTACACACACCTGGGTGGACAACACATACGACCTTTAGTGGTTTTCTTAATAGTGACAGGAATAAATTATTAACAAGATTGGATGAATATGGAAATATGACAGATTTTACCATGGTCAACTTTGTTTCTTTTCCTGGCCCAACAAAAATTAAGTTTGAGAAATAACAAAAGAGAAAAGTTTTCCTTTCCCTATTCCAGAAGAAAGTAAATAGCAGAAACAACAAAACAGTGTATGTTTAGAATGACACCTTTGGTTTTTGTATTAGATTATATGTGATTCAAAAGGATGAACTCTTCCTACTGTAACTAGTATTCTCTCTGAACTATGTAAATAATACATAATAAATGCTCTAGAAGTTTCTATTCTTAGTTCCTTCTAGAAAGCTGAAAGAGATTTTTTAAAATTTCCTGATAGTTTTACCTAGGCATATGAATAAAATAATAGTTCTTGACCTTTCTCCTTTCCCAGCATATCTGAAAAGTTTGAACACTTCCATTACTAATACTGAGTTACAGTGGAAATACTTTGTATCTGAAGTGTAAATCCTGAAAAAAATACCTTAGGTTTGATCTGTGAGAATTACTGAAATAGATAAAATTCATCAACATACCTAAGCTATGTAGTTTTCTCTTCAAGTAATTAACATGTTAAAAATGTAGTTTATTCTTTTGAATTTCTCCATCACTTTTTCCTTATTATTATCCCAACATTTTCTATGCCCCCTGAGTGAGGTAAATGAACTATGTAGAATTCTTCTAATTTTTAAATCAGTATGTTGGAAGATATTAATCTTTTAGCATTTGGCCCATATTTGGAAAAAATGGTTTAATAACAGAAGCTATTCCTTCACACAGTAGAAATAATAATTATTTTCAAGATCCTGTATGATTTCTGTTGCTTACTATGATGGGGCAATAGGTAAGCTTGATTGTTGTTTGAGAAGGGAGTCAAAATAATTTGGAACACTATGACTCCTTAGGATGCTTACTCAAGTGAAATCTGAGTGCAGTCTGAGCCCAGTTTTTCCAGCGTGAATTTTAATTTTGTCAGGCAACTAATAAATTGGAGAAATTGGCTCAGTTAACAAAACTTTCCAAAGTCTAATGTACAAACTATAATGCCAGCTTACTAATTTACAAGCAGAAGACAGTCCCTTCCAATAACAGAAATATTTATGTCTACCTTCACAACACCACTGTTTTGTGTCAGGGCAAGCATGACATTGGATTTTAGAAAGCCAGGTAATCGTTTGGAAAGCATGAAATCAAAGTAAAGAGAAAGGGATCAGAGACAGAGACAGAGGCATTTTCCAGGCTGTAATGGAGCCAACGTAACATCCTGTCCTGAGCAGTAAGCTGCTGAAGAACCTTCTCATTAGATGCCCATATTTAGAATCTTTCTCTTGGAGAGTACAAACCCCACACAGTGTTCTATCCGTTTGACCTTCCCTTTTGCTATATTTCATTCTAACTATCCCTACCTGTTTACACATTTTGGGCCAGACAAGTTATTTAACTGATGACATTTCAGTGTGCTAAATTATGATCACATTTTGCTATGTCTCCCAGACATTATATATAGGTCATTTTAAGAGTAGTTTTAAGAATTCTCTCTATTCTTTGGTAATATATATACGCCTAAAGTCTCTATGTTTGTAATTTTTTATTAATAGTATTTGAGGTATTTGTTGCAATTGATCACTCCTTGCTTGACATTTCTCTTCACTTCTGAGAAAGTTATTTTCTAGAGTCAGGGTTCCTTTGTTACTGTAGTAGCTGGGTTGGAAAATATGATATTGCTGTTCAATGCATAAAGAAGTTAGACAGAGTTTTGTTGGTTGGTAAGTGTATTAATCAGTTTTGCTGCTGGTACAAAATATCTAGCATGTAATTTAAGGAAAAGTTTATTTTGGCTCACAGTATCAGAGATATCAGTCCATGGTTGGTTGACTCTAACACAGAAACATTATCATAGAAGGGAATGGCAAGAGAAAGCTGCTCAGCTTGTGGTAGCCAGGAAACAGAGAGAGTTGGAAAGAGTCAGAGAAAGAGGAAAGAAACAAAGCACAGGAATATACCTTTCCAGGCTATGCCCCCAGGGACCTACTTCCTCCAACCAAGACCCAATTCCTAACACTGCATTCAGCTATGAGCTCTCCACTGATAAGGTTAGTGCCCCCATGATGTAATCCCCTTCCAAAACCTTTTTATCTGAACATGTGAACCTTTTGGAAGACATTCTTGATGCAAATTATAATAGCAGACTTCATACTACAAAAAAAGGTAAGAGAAAATTATCACTATAGAATACTTTCCTGGCTTGTCAAGACTATTTCAGGTCATTATCATAGTCATGTACATCTACATCCCAAGAATAATACCAATCAACACAAAACAATGAAAGTGATACAGGATTTCAAAACAGGATAATAGGAAATCAACAATGGCTGCCTTAATGTATCTTGTTATCTTCAAAATAACTGCCCATGCCATCAGATATAATAAAATCAAACAAAATAAAACAAAGTCAAACAAAACAAAACAATGAAATGATACAAGACTTTAAAGCAAGATAATAGGGAATTAACAAATGGATACCACCTTCAGAAAGAAAGCTCCCATAGTTGCTATATTACATATTGTTATCATCCAAATAGATGCCCAGAAGGCTGGTTTTAGGCCTGCAAAGTCAGTCCAACAATACAGACATTAAAGTTGTCTTTTTACTTCAGTGGCTATCATCTCAGTCTTTGTTTTTCTGAATCAGCCAGTTGCTTACATGTCAGGTGGGGAGCACTGACTCCTTTTGTCTCCCAGCAAGCGTACCAGCTGACTCACAGAAAGGTGTTGGCCCAGCCTACGATGGTTGCTGGCTCACAGGAAGGGGTTGGTTTCTTCTTGGTTCTCTTCCCAGGACACATGGCCACTGCTGGCTCATATGAAGGAGTTGGCGCTGCCCATGACCACCACTGGCTCATAGGAAGGGATTAACTTCTTCTTGGTTCTCTTCTCAGGATGCATGGCTACCGCTGGCTCTTGGGAAGGGGTTGGCCTGGCCCTCAACTGCTGCTGGCCCACAGGAAAGGGTTGGCTTCTTCTTGGTTCTCTTCCCAGGATTTATAAGTGCACTTTTGATACAATTTGGCACCTTAATTTCTTATCTGAAATGACATTGTTTTATCATTTTTCTGCATTAGGAAGAAACTAAGGAGAGGCAGTTTTTAGTCCAAGAATGATGTACAGCTGTTTGGAAAGCAATATAGTTTTATACTAACTGGTACTATGTTCCAAAGATTTTTCTAGTATTCTCTGTACTATCATAATATTTTCTGCAGGTTTCAGAGTTTATTCATTATGAGATTCACATTACCAAACTTTTTTTTTTCTTTTTTGCGGCACCAGGGATCGAACTCACAAACTCGTGCCTGCCAGCCAGGTGCTTAAGCCACTGAACCAAACTCATGGCCCTAGATTTTCAAGGCAGGGTCGCACTATGCAGCTCAGGCCGGCCTTGCACTTGCATTGTAGCCCAAGTCAGCCTCGAACTCACAACACTCCTCCTACCTCAGCCTCCCAAGTGCTGGGATTAAAGGCATGTACCACCACTCCCAGCTCACATTACCAAACTTTAATGAAAGAGATTTCTTCTCATAGTGTTCTTTCCCCCTTTTGTGGGAATAGAGGTATTAAAAATGTTACCTAAATTCAACTTATCATCTGCATTTTTAATCAAAGTGGTAGAATGATGATGATCAATGCTACATGTTGCAACAGGGCTTGCTAGAGAAACTTACAAGTTCCTAGAGCTAGACTGACTGAGGAATTCACTCAGACTAGTCTTTTTGCTTACTGTATCTAGAATGTCATCACAATAATGAGAGCTATTAGTAAGTTTTGCTTTGTTTTATTTGTGTGAAAAAGTTCCCATAATACACATTAAAAAACATCTGGAAGTTTACATTTATGGAAAAAGCTCTGTTAAGTTTCCAAATAATTTTACCACAGGAGTAGAAATAATGATGAGGAAATAAATACAAAGTTTAAATTATCGGGAATACAGGAAAAAAAAGTGAAACATCACTTAACATCAAATATGCCAATTGGGTGTAAGTAAAATCACATCCACTTAAGGAAGTTAACTTAATGTCCATATCCAAAGACTGCTGAGGATCAACTTCATGCAGTGCAGAGCAGGCAGTGATTGATATTAATAATTTGGCATAAAGTAAATTGAGAGTCTGTCCTAATCCTACATGACTTGTGGTAAGGCCCACAGCTGGCATGTAGATGGAGTTGGTCCCCAGGCCAATGACTGGGGCCAGGACAAGCAGGTGGTCTGTGAAGCCCTGGTGCCTCAGGAGAGGGTGGCATCACAGCTGGGGACCTTGTGACTCTCACTCAGGTTCCTTTCCCAGCTCAGTAGCTGCAGTTAGCAGATAAACAGATTATGCATTAACCACGACTCATTTCAGTGTGCTCTTCAGATGCTTTGTCCCTCAAACTCACAGGCCTTGCCTGCATCAACAGTTCACTCCATCACTTCCTGCAGACCACCGGCACACACACACCCCAATTAATCTGTGCACCTAATAAATACTGGAGACACCAGCACCTCATGGTCTTAGTCTTTTTTGGCTCTGATCATCGCAGTTCCCCTTGTAACTAAAATATAGTTTGTCTGTGTTTTATTCATCATAACCTGAGCAGATCAGTGGTTCTAGACCAAGGCCCCAATAAAAGACAACAAGCATATGAATAATGTTTTTCCTATATAGGTAAGTGACTTTCATTTGGTTTAGATGTGGCCTTCAAGTCAAATAAGATATTGGGTGTCTATTATTTAGAATCTAGAAAAACTGTACTTTAAATTTATTTCTGTTCTATAATCTTTGCTTCAGTTCACATTCATAATTAACTTTAGTACCATATCAAGCTGTGGTTGTCCTTAAAAATTTTCAATTTCCCATTTATTTAGCATGTATTACATACTGTCTCAGATGCAATCTATGAGAAAGTGGTGGGTAAAAGATACCAACTGATTTTTGTATAACTGAATGAGCATTAGTGGTTGGAAATCTTCCAAACTGAACCTGATTCAAGTTGTAATAGTCGACATCAATTAAGAGATTAATTTTGTACTAGAAGTCTCTTGAAATAATCTTTCCTGAGAAAAAGTAACTTGATGAAATGTAAATCCATGTTCTTTGAGAATGCTTATTTCTTCTTTTCTCAGGATACAGCATAAGAGACAGACTGATAAAATCTCAATACCTAGAGTTTTTATGTGGGTACTTCATGTGCAGTCTTGCCCATTAGGGCAATGCTCGAATTGTTTTCCTTTGCCCTCAATACTTTTGCTAGTGCTTCCTCTTTCTTCTTAGTTATTAAGCCATCTAGTTGATCTTAGAACAATAGAACCTTAAAGCTAAAATGGACATTTTATAACAAAACAAAACAAGAAACTGAGTTTAAAATAAATGACTTGCATATGTTTATTATGTAATTAACGACCAAACAAAATCAAAACTTTGATAGCCAGTTCAGTGATCTTTGATTTAATAGATATCAAATTTCTGTTATACGTAGAGGAAATATCCAATATTTTGGTTAATGTCATTTTAGAATGTGTAATAACTGTATAACTCACTTCCCATTTCCATAGAAAAAGAAATATTGAAATATCAAATGTTAATGAAGTAAAAGACCTATGCTTTTGTATAATTCAAAATTAATAACCATTTTGTTGCATCTTTGCTCTAATTATTGATAAAATCCTTTTTATTTTTTGAGGTTAGGAGAACTTTATTGGAAATAAAAAGGAAAATAGCTCCTGAGTTTCCAGGAGGGGTCCCAAGTCGGTGGCCTTGATAGAATCCTTAAAACTGCTAACATAGGAATATTTGCCTACTGTTAGGAGTTGTTACTTTAATAAATATTTTAGGTACCATTTGTTTTACCATTATTTAACCAATTAAAAATCTACCTACTTTAATTGTAATCATTCCCTTCCCTATCTTCTTTTTGAGTAATGAAATCAGGTTGTTTTGAGATGATTAAAAAGGAAATATAACTTACTACAAGAATGTGGTTTGCCTTGACTTTTGTTGTGTCTAAATCAAATAAAGACTGATGTGCCAAACTGTGCGGGAAAAGCAGAAATCTTGTTTTTAGGTTTATTACTTTTTTAAAACTCTACAAGTGACAATAAAATAACCTCCACTTAAATTGTTACCTTCAATTGTACCCCGTCAGTTCAAGAATAAATATGTTTTACTTAAAGATGTTTGAAAATCTGGAGTAGAATCTCAGTAAATATTAATTCTATTCTGTTTAATGAAATGCAAAACTACATTACCAATTAATATTTTTAAATTTTCATTTAGTACAGTAAGTATAAGCAATGCAAATCAGCTGAAAAAGTGTGTGTTGGTGGTAAAAAACTGGCAGTTGTATTATTCAAAGCAAATACTCAGCTTTAAAACCTTGAAGATGAAAAATCAAAAGTAAGCATTTTCTGCTAAACAAGTATTAGTTTGGCAATTAACAGGGGATAGTCAAAGTGTTTTATGATGGGAGATGTGGTAGATAGAATCCTCATCCATCTCCCAGTGAGTGAATCTAGCAAAGGTAGCAGAATGGAAAATCTTCGCCTCCTTGCCTGATTTGTGATGAGCAAGACCTGAATGAAGGGCAGGATAGAACCTCTTCTCAGTTCCTCCATTTTAGGCAAGTTTCTCAGACGAAAACTTTGGTCTCTGTCTCAACAGTTACCTATCTCTCAAGTGGCAGCAGCTTTTCTTTCAAAGTTTTAAGCACCTTAGATTTTCTGATGCACATTTTAAAGTGTTACCAAAGATGAAAGAGATTTCATTATGTAAGCCCTACTTCAAAAAAATCTTAAGTTTGTTCTTAAATCACTTTCAGGGAAATCAACAATCTAGGAATGAATCTTTTCATTTTAGCCTTCCTACTATGGTTACTGGAACAAGGTACTTTCCTGATAATCAAATAGAAACCCTTTTATTCCTGGAGTTTCCTGTTGGCAGACTAGTTTTCTGAGCTATATATTAACATCGGCTAGTTATATAATATGTTGGATTTTATTGCCAATTCTTTGTTTAAAAAGGGTGTGAGAGGTTTTGATCAACAAGAATGTGAAGTCAAACTTAAGTATGACGTTGTCTTACCATCTGTCACATGAATAAACCTGGATTCAAAGCAAATACATTAGATATTTAAATGTTTCTATCAACTCAGATAGGCTAGCTACAAAATAATTATTTTCTCTTACCCTGCCTTATATGTGATTTGGGAAAACTTTTTTCCTTCCTCCAGGAAAAACTAGTCCCCAAAGTTGTATACAAAGGTTAACAGAAAGATGGGAGAGGTTGCTTCAGCGTATTTAAATCCTGATTTGTACATAGAGTCAGATGCTTCAGAATCTTCAACTGTTACAATTCTGGCCCTTGCTGTCTCCTCTGCTTATAGCAACTTGGTACTTCATTTTTCTGTGTAAAATTCTGAGATCTGGTTAGAATAAGCCCTTCCAAGTCTTATATAGAAAACCTTTCATCTGTTCTGGTTTTAAGTATATATTTAGAGACTATGTTATAAATAACGTATTGCCTGATTTTAATATTCTAATCAGGAATTTCTTAAGTTAATATGTAATCTAATTACCGCAATGAGACAGAGCCTTCTCAGCCTTCACACTATCGACATATTGGGCTGGAATATTCTTTGTTGGCAAGAATCAGGGGAGACTTGACTGTGCATTGTGGGATATTTAGCAGTGCCCTTGGCCTCTACTCGCTAGGTATCAGTAGGTCTCAATCTCTAGTTCTGCTTGCCAAAAATGATTCCAAACATTGTCAAATGTTTCCTAGGGGGCAAAACTGCCCCTGAGAACCAGTGCTCTAAGACAACATAGACTGTTAAGAGGAAAGACTTTAGCAGTTATCCAGCTTTTATTTTCTCATTTTTATATGCCTGTGATTTACTTACAATTTCATGGTTCCTTATTCGGAGACTAGAACTCATGTTTCCTAACTTTCAGTTACTGTTTTCCTACAACAACATGCTTGGTTTGAGTTTAAGACGCTCTGACCCCTTACTTATAAGTTTGCCCATGGAACTCAGTTCTGTTATAGTGCCTGGACAACTATTTGGTAATCTACTCCATACAATGCACACAAAATCTATGGTTCTCCTGAAAAACTTACTTGTATATATTGTTTTGGGTTGTTTTTCTCAGAATATATCATCCCTGAGACTAAACTAGGACAGTTAGTGTCATGTCCCTAAAACTTCCCTTTTGTGTTCCCAAGCTCTTGCCTAGTCCAGAGTGTTCGGATAAATATTATCTAAAAGACACTTGGCATAGGAAAATCCATTGTTATCTATGGAAATCAACTTCCTACCTGTATGCTAATTCAGTTGTTCCTTGGAATACTGATCTTATACACCAAAGCAAGCTAATGGTGTCACTGCTATGTAGCATAACTCATAAAACCTCCTCTCTACAATAACTGAATGCAGAACAGAGCACCGTAGAGTATTATGGTCTACCTGGTTGCTACTGGATACTTTGAGTACTTTCTGCCAAATTCTTGTCCAGCTCATCACTACTGGACCTCCTGAGAGGTTGTTAAGCATACATCCTACCCCTTGGTAGACTTGCTGAGTGATGGTGTTGTAAAATCCATATCCTTATGGATTTTATTGAGTGCCATTGTTGTGGGTATACACGCCTGGTGGGATTTTTGCCAAGCCATACTGTTAATGAGTACTATGCTCTTTGTGGTCCTTCCAAGTAATACTGTTAGACTCTGATGCATTTCCTGTGGACCCTTCTTTGTTAGCATCAATTAACTCTATCCTTTTCTGTTAGTACCTGCTAGTAAGACTTAATAAACCTTATGTCTTACAAACTATCTTCATATATTTTCTTTGGTCTTTCAGCAACATATGCCACTGCCCCAGAACATCTATGCAGTGAACAAAATAGAACAATCCTGAGATGAGAACTTGTGTAAAATAGTTAAGTAGGAAGTATTTTTAGGAAAAATTATCCGGGAAATGAAGAAGTAGACATAGAAGAGAAGGAAACCAAATACAGATATGATGCCAGGCAAATTTCCAAGCAAGCAACTTTAGCTAATTCCCACAGGACAGCCCTGGAAAGAACATAGATCTTATCTCAGAATTATTCACTTTAGGTGCAAGAGAAAAAAATGGGAATTTTGTACTTTGATTCCCATCAGCCATTGTTGAAGGCATTGTTGAATGTGGACTTTCTTAACCTCCATACTATGAATACATTGCGGGGAGGGGGTAGCTTTTTCTTCCTTATGAGAATTCAACCTGTGTATTGAAGGGTGTCTAGCAGCATCTCTGCCTCCTACCAGTTAAATGCCAGTAGTATCCCGTTTCCCCTTCCCTACACACTTATGATAACCAAAATTGTCTGTCATTTTGATTACTGGAAGTGAAAATTTCCCCCTAATAAATGTGTTGCCCTTGGGGAGGTGTAAATTCCCAGGAACTTCAGACTATCAGGCAAGGTATTCTTTCACAGCCTGAGAACAGCCTCTGGCAAATACAGGCAATGGTTGTGGGGGCAAAAGCATAATAGGATCAAACGTTCATTAAACGATTAATGAATCCCAGTAGATATGGGTAAAGCACTGACATCATCTGCTGTTTGTATATTAACTTATTACATGTCTCCTTTGCAGGACCAAGAGTGTAGCTCAGTGGTAGAGCATTGGTTTAACATGTATAAGACCCTGGGCTTGATCCCTAGAAATGCATACATACATACATACATACATACATTCTTTTCAGCCATGTGAACAGAAGAGAGCTATCTGGTGTGAAAACACAGGGCTTTTACTGAAATGACTATGCTATATTTTAGAGTCAACACCATTGAGTGGAACCTGAACCAATCACCTATTGCCATTAAATGCCAAAATACTTCTTCATTAGGGCTAATTTAACATCTATAAAATGTGTTTGTTCAGAAATCTGGTTCGAAAAAAGATTCAAATAAAAAAAAGTAAGAAGAGTGAAGATAAATCCTAGAAGCATAATCCACACTGAACAAATTGGCTGACAGGATGGCGGAATGAGAAAAAAGAGTTAATGATAGACCCAAAGTTTTTGATTTATGCTACTGTGTATATAATGAAGTGAAGAAAGGCTGGGAAGAAGTGTTATAGATGGGGAGGCAAGATAAGGACTTCCATTTTTATTACATGACATTTGAAATGTGAGACATTCAAAATGACTCAAAAGGGGAAACTAGATATATACAGGTTAAAAGGTCAGAGTGAGTAAGCTACTGCAATGCTTTGGATGAGGTTTATGTTCTGCAAGTTTGGCCTCCAGTGTGGCAATACTGACAGGAGGTAGAACCTTTAAGAAGTAGGGGCCATGAGGGATTGTTAGGTCTTTAAAAAGGATTAATGCATTCCTCATAGAAGTATATCCTTGGTCTCTTGGAAAGTCCTACCAGAGCAGGTTCTTATAAAAAGAGTGAGCCTGGTCATTACCTTGTCTCTTGTTTCCTTGCTCACACATGTGTCCCTTCTCTAGCATGCTATGATGCAGCCAGAGGGTCCCTCATCAGGATGGTGGCACCATGTTGTTTGGGCCTCTATATTTGTTAGCTAAATAAACCTCTATATTATATAAATTACTTAGCCTCAGGTCACATTTTGTTATAGCAACAGAAAACAGACTTAGACAATATCTTGCCAATGTAATTTTTCCATTATTGCTTTTCTACGTGTAGATGATTCCAGCTTCCACCTCCAACTTGTCTCAGTTTCTGAGATTTTCTATTATTTCTTACTTTTCAGTTTCCTCCCAAAACATTTTTTATAACTATGCCCTTCACCTCACTTTTTAAAACAAACTTGATTTTTAATAACTATCTATTTAGCCTTCTATTTGCCTAATTTCAACTTACTGATTTGTTTTAAGTCTTGGTGTTTCTGTGAAGCAGCCTATCTCTGGCCTGTATACCTTATTTCACATCATTGTCTATGTATCCAGGTACATTTCTGACACTTTTTCTGGAAAGTTCCCAAGCACTGTACTTCATGTGAAGATTTCAGACAGGAGACTGAGTTAAGTCAGGCCATGAGTACTTGTGGAATGATCAGCTGTAACTTGGCTGATGTAATAATGTTGTTCCACGGATAGTTTACTTATCCTTTGGCATAAACCAAAAGATTTTCCCTGTAATTTGTCTGTTCTGTGGATGTCTGCCTAGGGTATTTCAATTTCAAACAGCTTTCATCTATGATTTTTCCAATAAGGCATTTTGTTTGAATTTATGTATCAGACTCCACTCACTACAGTCTTAATTATTTAAAAGATCTAAATAAATCATTCTGCCCTGTTTATAGTTTTAGTCTATTAGTTTTTATTTTTTATTACAATTTTTTGCTTTTATCTTTTTTAATTTCTCCCTATAGTAGACATTTTTTTTTCTAGTATATTGTATTGCCCAGTACCCCATGTTCCTATGTTTGATAAGTTTTGGTGTAAAATACAGTGTAAAATGCCACAAATTGATATTTCAGCTTTTCTTGCAGTTCGGCCTGGGCATGTGGCCTGAATTTGAACAGTAAGCCATATACACACAGATTCTGAGGACAAAACTTATTTTTAAAAAAAACTACCAGGGATAGCAGGGCTTGGTGGCCCTCGCCTTTAATCCCAGCACTCGGGCGTCTGAGGTAGGTGGAGTGTTGAAGTGAGTTCGAGGCTGGCTTAGGCTACAATATGAGCACAAGGCTGGCCTGAGCTAGATAGTGCAACCTTGCCTCAAAAAACTAGGGCTGAACTGGACATGGTGGTGCATGCCTTTAATCCCAGCACTCGAGAGGCTGAGGTAGGAGAACCGTTGTGAGTTTGAGGCTGGCTTGGGCTACAACGCGAGGGCAAGGCTGGTCTGAGACACATACTGCGACCCTGCCTCAAAAAGCTAGGGCTGGGAGTTTGGCTCAGTGGCTTAAGCACCTGTCTGGCAGGTGTGAAGTTGTGAGTCCGATCCCCAGTACAGAAAAAAAAAAAAAAAAAAAGTACCAGGGGCAGTGGAAAATCTGAGGGACATTTAGCTTCCAGAAGCAGTATCCAGTGTTGTTCGGTTCCAATGAAGGCACTGTGACAAGTTGTAAGTATTTAGTGGGTTTTGATTGCAGTAGCAACAGTATACTCATGAACTTGTGTATTGTAAAATACTTTTCTGTGTCTTATCTATGTTCCTGACCATTTTCTTAACCTTCCCAGCAATTTGGGGGGAGTGGAACAGTATTCTAGCTAAATCCTATTTAAAAGTCAGCCGGCATAGAAATCAATGCTACATTACTATGTATTCCCCCCATTATCTTATCTGTTATTGGTTTTTCAATACTATCTCGTTTGACTATATTTGGCTAATTGGTAAGGACATTTAGTTAGAAAACAATAAGAGGTACTACAAGGGGAACCGAGGAAGGAAGGTATGAAAAAAAAAAA
>RJWM01020842.1:0-36417 GCA_004363535.1 Dasyprocta punctata
TAAAATGGACAATCCTAATTTAATTATTTTTAAAAATAAAACTTCACAATCAGGGCAGTTTTGATCCATGGAAAACTATATACTAAGGAAATACAATATTGTGTCGTATCTTTAAAACTTCATATTCTATATCATTATCTATGTACATTGTGTTAAATATAGTAAAACATTTAACTATATGTTTATGCCAAGTCAATAATAATCTCCAGTGTGTTTTATATTAACCTATTATATTTCCCAGTAGGGAGGCAGCATTGGATTTATCTATTCATTTGTTCATGTATTTGATATGGGTGAATAAATGAAATAATTCAACAGTCAAGTGTTAAATTCCTACTGTACACCAAGAATTATCCTAATGTCTTCAGAAGAAGACAATAAATGTCACGCTATCCTTGTCCTTAAAATCACTGGACTACTAGTGACAGAGAAGTCAACAAGCAACCAAATTTGTCCATGTCTTGTCCTGTTTCTTATGCAGTCCAAGGCCCCTTGCAAAGTACTTCCCCACTATCAAACAGGAATAATGATTTAAAGAAATTTCAAATGAACTTGACAGCATTGGATACTGCAGGCACTTACTACTCAATGTGAAGACTGGCTTAACCAAAAATCTAATTTTAAAACTCTATGAGCTTCCTCATCTGTGTCTGTTAATGTCATCCATTCAAAATGATATTTTGAAGATGAACTGAGGTGGTTATAATCAATTCACTCACTCAACAAATCCTCCTGGAACTGCTAAATATATCTGGCACTGTAGTAAACAATATTCCTATCGTTAACTCTAATAGAAAAGAAAGGAAATATATAAGAAAGGTAATACAAATAAGCAATAGGCATATAATAGTATATTAAGCAACCAAGAGTGTTACAAGAATATTGATGAATAAAACAAAGAAAGTAATTTTAGATATGGTAATCAGGAAAAAGTAAACAATAATGTAACCTATGATCAGAGACATGAATGACCCCTGCATAGCAGAACTATTAGGATTAACTCATTTCAGACACGTTCCAAAGTCCTGGAGTATTCATTTGTTTAATCTGTTAACAGAACAGTAGTGAGGCCATTGTTGCTGCAAATAGTGAGAAGAAAGAGAAAAACAAATAGAGGCATCACATGTAGCCCCACGGTGCAACCTCTGAACCCTGTCCTAAGTCTGAGTAGAAACTACAAGTATGTGTTGAACTTCATAGTGCCATGATCTGATCACAGATTTTTCTGGCTGTTGCAAAGGTGAAATCTCTGCAGATAGGAAGCAAAGTGAAACAAGATTAGTGAAGAAGCTATCTCATTTAGGCTAGGTGAGAGATAATAATGTCATATATAAATGCTTTATGATGTGAATTGGACCGCTCAAAGTGCCTTTGAAGTTTGCAACTAACAAGATACAACAATGTATTAGACGTGGTTTGTAAGCAAAAATATGCTTGCAAATTCTTAACAACCAGCTCTGAAAATGAATAAGTCCTGAATAATAGCATTTTCAGTTTCAGTGGTGTACATACCGGCATGGCTGATGCCAAGCTGACAATGAAACGTCCCTGAAGGCCGAGTCAGAGAGTCAGGTTCACAGTCTGCTGTCAGGAGCCAGGGTCAGTCAGCTTCGCACACCACTTGCAGTAGGTGGTCTCACAGGTGTTCCCCAGAGTCTTTTCCCTCCTGCCGTCCACGTTCTGGTAAGAACTCCTCCATTTGGCTATTTAAAAATGTGACAAAATGGATGGAATATCACTTTGAGATTAGATGGCAAAAAAAGTGAGACTTCCATCTCAGACTCTTGTTATGTACCCTTGCTGTCCCTCTCCATCTTTCAGAACTCTCGTACTGGGGAAAAGAAGCTCTATGTGGAGACACCCAAGTGACAAAGGCACGGTTCTGAGATCCTCAGCCCAGCAGTCTGTAAGGAACTCAATCCTGTGCAGAACTGCGGGTGTGCACAGGAGCCTGTTGCTCTGTCCTGTCTGCTGTGGGCACCGTGCCGCCGGGAGGATAGCTCGGCTGTGACCTCAGAGGGGATCCTGAGCCAGAAACCCACAGCCAATTTGTGTCTTCATGTTTGACCCACAGGGTTTGACACCATACATACATACATGTTATTTTAAGCCATTAAGACTGGAGTAGTCCATAATACAACAATATATAAGTAATGTTTACTGTCTGTAAAAGTTGAATTGAAGTCATGGTATCTGAGCATTTGTGCAAAGATTGCTGTCGTTTAATGACTCACTAAAAACAATCAAGTACAACATAAAAGTCAATGTTTCTTAGTGACCATGATGATCTTTAAGACATAATTAATTCCCCAGGGAGGAAGTGTCAGGTAGAGTCTTTTGTAAGAATCAGAAGTTCAGGGAGGGTATTTTGAATAAAGATCCACATTTGGAGCCCATCTGCTGGCCTTCCACTACATGGAATTAGTTGATTTTATCTGGGCAATGAGAGGAGAGGACACCAAACGTCAAGCCAGTGAGGAGAAAGGAAAATAGGGGAACGTAGAATGTGCAAGCCAAGTGAAGGAGCTGTTTGAAGACAGTGTGGTCTAGTAGGGGAAAGTTTGGCCCTGAGGTGAGTTGAGGTGAGCACTAAGAATTCACCACTAGGATCGCCATCTTTGATAGATTAGTGATCCGGATCATTATTCACACAGGGCAGTGGTAGAAACCAGAGTCTAATAGGGAACCAAAGGTGAATGAAAGGAGGTAGTCAACATTGACTGACTTTTTAAGATATTGTTGCCATATGGATATGATCAGAGAGGTTGGAACTAATAATAAGGAGAGTTAAACCATTTTATTGGGAAGTGTCAAAGAACAAACACAAGAGTCAGATGAGGTGAAGACTTCGCTAAAGGAGATGAAGACGTTAATTCTGTGATAGCCGTGCTTCTCAAAGTAAGAGGATCAGCAGCTGAAAAGGTGAAAGCACCATGGGTCCTGGAAATCTGAAGAATCATAGATAGATAGATAGATAGATAGATAGATAGATAGATAGATAGATATAGATATATACTGTCAGTCTTGTTGAATAACGTGAGAGTCTACCTAACATAACCAGTATTCTACAGGTGAGCAGTCAGCATTTTCTGGTTTTATTTTAGTTTTGTTAATTTGATCAGATGGCCCCATGAAGCCTTTCACCAAAGATGTTGTCTAGGAAAATAGAAAAGGAGGAAAGCTTATTAGGGCATAGAGATACAGATTTATTTGAACACACTAGAAAGGAGTGTTCTTTTTCTGTAGAAAGGGGGATATTCCAGGAAAAGAATGGCCAGCTTCCTCTTTAAATGACAGTGATATCCTCACAGTCAGCTAGACTTAAGTTAGAGCAAGGAGGTGAAGAGTTTGGAAACGGGAAATACTGCTCACGATAGACCCTTAAGCTCCAGAAGACAAACCTGAAGGGAACTGGGAAGAGGCATGGGGACTCTTGGAGGGGATTTGTCACTTTGACGTTAGATGGTTGTTATGGATCTCAGTGTCATCAAGCGCAGCGAGAGGAAGGAGAAGGTCAGGGCTGCAGGCCAGGGCCCATCTGGTGAAGAGGAAGCAGCAGCAGGGGTTTGCTGTGCCAGCTGTGACAATGGGGACAAGAGAGGGTGAGTCCTGACTACGTGTGGGTGGGCAGCGCACACTGGTACGCGACGCTGGGCAGGAGGACCAGCCACAGGAGCCAAAAATGGGGAAAGCTTTTCAGCTAAGTTCAACCCCGCATTAGGGGCCGTTTCTGGTGCTGGGAGGTGAGGAGATGGAACCCCACCAGGCATGGAGGATTCTGGGAACAGCCTCAGTGCTACCAGTGGTCGTTCAGGAGCATCAGATTATAGTGAGCGCTTATCATAGCCAAACAATTACTTCAAAAATGAAATCAACATGAAAACTTTGCATGGGGCATGCACTAATCTTTGAACGAACGTTGCTTAAATCCTAATGTGGTTGAAAAACTAAAAAAGACTCAGCTTGTCTTTCATTTTAGCTGGAATGATGAAGATTCTTAGGCAGTGCCCTTCAGCAAACACTATTTCTGAGACATTAAGAAGGCATGAGACACCCTCAAAATACGTTTTTTTCACATTCGATTCTAATTAAAGTAAAACAAACAAATGATAAAAAAACATTTTGGAAATCTTATCAAGTTTCCATCAGCTCATTAATATTCTTTTAATCTTCCATTTTCAACAGTTTAATTTAGTTGATGTTTCTAATTTACATACAGACAACATTCTTAATTGATTTAATCCCAGCTTTTGTCTTTCTAGCAAGCCCTATTGCTATTTATTGATTTTCATTAATATATGCAGACCTCAGATTTCAGTTTTGCCAGTCACAAGTTTCCCTTAGGTGGTCTTTCCCTTTGAACCAAATCTTAACAATTTTTTCTGTGTGCCAGCTTCTGGCTGCCTTATCTGCTTCATTAATTTATTCATTCATTTATTAGAAGTATGTATCATACTTACAATGTCCCAAGCAATGTACAGGTTTGAATTGGTGAGGGAAAATGATATGTAAACAGTAGCAAGGGAAAGGATCTCTCTTTGTATGGAGTGTTGTAGAAATATATGTCAAATGAGACAACATTCAGGCTGAAATCAGAAGGAAGAAGACAGTTCTTCACAGAAAAATAGGAATTGATGTTTTCAGAAGGTGGGAGAAACATGTAAAACTTCCTTTGTCTGAGAAGAACTCTGCCCGTGTGTTGTTTGGGAAACCGTAGGGAGAAGGGAAGGAAAAGAGTCGGAGAGGCTCTACACACGGACCTGTAGGGGCTCTGATGAGGAGCATGGAGATTATTCAATGTGCAATGGAGATTAAATGGAAAGATTTATATGAAAAAATAACAAGATCCCAAGTTCCTCTGTGACAAGGAATACTTGGAATGACAGCACTGCTGTCAGATAGACTTTGCCACATGTGTTTAGCACAAGCATCCAACAGTGCCACGTCTGCCCTTCATGATGCATTTCGGTGGTTCAGTCTTTGGCTGTGTTATCTGTAGAACAGCAATGTTGATAACTCTTGCTGTTGCTTGAATGATTGAAGACATTGTACAAAACATGGTATGATACTCGCACCAAGATGATTGAAATGTGGGTTTTCTTCAATTTGCTGGAAACTTAATAATTTATATTATATAATTCTAGCTTTGTAAGGGTCACACAGAGAAGGAATGTACTACATTTGATTTCATTAAGTGGGGAGAACAAAATGTCACATTTTCAGCCCATTTTTCAGGTCTGTCAAGATCTAATTTGCAGTAATACTCAGTGTGTAAGTGAATAGTTAAGTTTAGCTACAATCAAAATATAAAACATTTCCATCACACCAAAACAATACCCTCATCTCCATTTTTACTCTATGATTTCCTCTATCAGAGGGTAGATCCTGGCAATCTATTTATTTTTATCTTTTCAAAAATATCACCTAAATGAAATCACATTAAATGCAATATTTTGTGTCTAGTTTCTTTTATCTCCTACATGCTTTTGAAATCCATTCTTATTGGGTGCATCAATACCTAATATATTTTTTACCCCTGAGAATAATACATAGAATTGCTCTACCACAGTTTTATGAACCACTTAACAGACATTTAGGTTGGTTACATGCTAGTTGTTTTTTGAGTTTCTTTTTGGGTGTTTAAATGAAAGAAGTCTTTATGAGAACAAATGTTTTTGTTTCCAGTTAGTAAATTCCTAGGAATGGGATTGCTGTCTTATGATGATTTTATACTTAACTTCACTGTTAAATTGCTTACTAAAGTGGCTGTTACATGTGGCATTTACACTAGCAGTATGTGAGCATTTCAGTTGTTCTTTGTATTCACCAGCCTGCACACACACACGCACACACACACACACACGCACATACACACAGGTTTGAATTTTATTAAATGTTATTGGTTTGTAGTAGAATCTTACTGATCCTTTGAAGATTTGTGGCTCTACAAATTTAATTATTATTTAGGTCAAAGCAGCTAAAATATTCTTCTTCCTTTCTACTCATCTAACTCCCATACATTCAGTAAATATTTACTTGCCACTTCATAAGAGTCCTTAAGCATTTCATGATCTAACAATAACAGAATGTGCCAACTCCTTGAAAGGGTCAAGGACTTTATAAGAATACAGTAGTTTCACAAAAGTGGTCTTCTCACTTATGTTAGACTAAATCTTAAAATATGAGAAGGCTGTAGAAAAATAACAGCATTCCATTCAGGGGGTAACATGGAAAAGCACAATTTTATTAGTCTTTTTCAAGCTACACACAATTTAAGTCCAACTTGAGTAGTACAGATTTTGCTAACTGGTGAGTATTCTCTTTATCTGAAGTGTGGGTCAGGAGCAATTGGCCATTCTCAAAGGAAGGAAATAATCCTTGTGGAATGTCCTTCTCACACATGCATACACTTTCTCATTACACGACTCCTCCATTAGTGAAGTAGCTACTTTTCTCAATGATGGCAGTCATTAACTGAAAGAAACTGACTTTATTCAGTCCCTCTTTTCTTTCCACAGTTTGATATCTCATACACTTTATCAATAGTAAGAACAGAGTTTAATTACCAAAGATAGATGAATACATTTTCTGTTCCCATCCACCTGCCATCCTCCCCTAATCCCCTCTGACATATTAGACTCACTCCTGGATGGTTGAACAATTCTAGTCAATGCTGATCCTCTCTTTCTATGATGGTGTACAAAATTTAAGTCTTTAAATCTATTTTGATAGACAGTTGAATTTAATGAGCAAATTATTTGTATATTAAACTTTAATTATGCTTGCAAGCCTTACATGAGAAATGAGAGTAAAGGAGAAACTCATCACTGTTGATGGAAGAGTACTTGATTTGGAATAAGATGAATACCAAGCTAGAAGCATTATTTTCTTGATTACTGGTGATTTAAACACACACAAGTGTGTGATCCACTTGGTGACACATAGAAGCACGGTCATCTTGACACATCAGAACAAGGATTTATTGTGTTCCTGAATGAGTTCAGTAATCAAATCACAGTGACTGGTAAGTTTTAGTCAAATCTTACGGTAGATTCAAATTTTTGAGCCCTCGAGGGACCCAGAAATATAATAGACAAAAGTCAAATTTAAAATAGATATAATCACAAATCAGAATTATTCTAATCTATTTTTCTTATGACTCTCTGAGTATACGAATTCTCAGGTAAGTGGTAAATTTAATATGTCTTTTAATTCAATTAAGTGCAATTATTGAGTTAAATTGGTTTATCATATTCAAGGGGAAATTGATAGCCTGGAAAATATTTTTCTTAAATTTTACTCTAAATCCAACTGAGAAACCTAAATAAACAAATGTGAAATATCCCTTCAAGGTAAGTACTGTATCAGGCAGATAAGGTCGAAGTAACAATAGTTCCCAGTCACAATTGGTTACATCACCAAATAATTCTCATTCAGAGTAAATTAGTTTAATGTAAGTCTGTTCCAGGTCAGTTTTACTCACAGATCCAGACCCCGATTAGGCTTCCAGAATAAACAGTGAGAGAAAAATATCCTTTCATAATTCATAAACATTTACTAACAAGTGGGACTGAGAAAGTTACTGAAACAATGCTACTTTCATTTCCATTTCATTGGCCAAAGCAGATGAGATTTTTAATTGGAAAATAGAATTCTTCAACAAGTATAGGCCTGAAATACTAATATAAATATATTCCAGGGACTGTATCAAATGGCTACTGTAACACACATACACATAGTTCAAGCTTAGCAATTTTATTTCTCTAAACATGCCAATGGCCCTTGTGTCAAAGGGTGGTGCACACTCATGCTCTGTGTGGTGGGAATGGGTCCACATGGAAAGAAAATCTTAGGATTCTCTTAATTTTAATTATTTCATGCTTTGGTTTGTGTTCAGATGGCCCCCAAGCCTCATGCAGTCATGGAGGAGGCTGAATCTGGCGTTTGTGATTGGTTCATTGTCTAGCGCTGGGATTGGCGGTGTGAGTGCTGCACCCGCCCAGGGGCAGTTACCCAGCATACAATACAGGGGAGGGAAGAAGGTGTGTGTTTCCTATTTTTGCCCTTTTCAGTCTTGTCGCTTGCAGTCACCCCTTTTCCATGTGAAGGGAAACTCGCTGACTCTGGGGAGCCACGTGGATTGAGAAGGTGAAGCAGAACATGGAAAGAAGAGAATCCCTCTGTGCTTAGAGCCAGGAATGTGGATGTCAACTAATGAGGGGACTTGGCCCCTCTCCATACAATAGGAAGCTGTCTCATGAGCTTCTCAGGAAACCAAAGAAAAGTGTAGAAACAAAGTCTGTTTTGGGGGGAATTTTGGGGGTTTTTTTTGTTTGTTTTTTTAGAAACAAAGTCTGTTTTAAAACAACTCATAAGCCCTTGTTATTCTCCATCCACTTTTTAAATTAGTCATTGAAATCTAAGTCATCTAGGCCTTTGTATTAAATTCATAAGGAAGTAGGAGTTTCCCAGTGCTCAGGAGAACAGAAAGGGGATTCAAGAACTCACACAGTGTTTTGAGACAAATAACAGGTTTTGTTGTCCGGGCTGTGAAAGTTTAAGTCAGCAAAACAAGAGCATGCATCTTATAAAGACATTTTCCAGCATAAAAGAAGAACAATGAAGATAGCATGTGAGAGACAGAAGAAAAGGAGTTAAAGGATTAACTTCATAAATCAGAATAATACTTTACACAGAAATTGCTTTGTATGCACATGAAAAAGACATAATCTTGATGATTAATGAGAAAGTATAACAAACTGAGATGAATTTGAAGTTGAATCTTTAAAAAAAGCTGAAGAAGAATAGACAACTATCTGAAAACTAATTTTCTGCAGAGCTGATGTGGCAGAAAATTGAGTCAGAGACATGGAAAAGGAATGACTTGGGAGAAAACACTCTCCATGGCCCATGTCAGGATGAAAAGGAGTACACGGATAAGGTATGTGAAGAAGTCTTTGCCCCAGCACATGCAATTTGGCCAAGCTTCTAGGGCTCTAGACTTGGAGTGTCAATGGCTAGTTGTTATATCTGACTGCTTGTCTTGTTTGCTTTTTTCTCCTTGCTGAGAAGAAATACCACACCTTCAAAATTGGGGAAGAAAAGGTTTATTTAGTTCACAGTGTGTGGAGGTTTCAGTCCATAATCAGCTGACTCCAAGGCAGACTGGCACATGGCAGAGGGCAACAGTTCATGGTGGCAGAAAATAGCAGAAGCAACAAAAGCAAAAAGGGAGGAGCATGGACAGAAGACTCTTTCTGTCCCTGGTATTTTATGTAGGCCACACCCAGGGGCAGGTGTAGCACTCACAACTATAGTCCCAGCATTGGACCATGAGTCATTCACAGACTCTACACGCCTTCCTCCATGACTGCATGAGGCTTTGGGGGACATCCAGACTCAAACCCTAACACTGCCATACTAAAGACAACCTATGACCCTAAGCAAAATACGTGGCATATGCTTTTCAGGTGACATTGAAGATAAGTTAACATCATGAGATAGGCAATTTATTTAAGAAGAAAACAAATTAATTAATTTAATTAAATAAGAAATTTAAAATGATTCTACAATGTTGCCTCAATATAAAATTAACTTTACTAAATGTATTAAAATTGATCAAGATTATTTGTCTATATTTAACGATGTATTCCCTTTGCCCAACAATTTCCAATAACCAACAATAATCCAGAACACAAGAAATCCGAATGTTTAGGAATACTATGAATCTGCCTTGCATCTGAAAAGTTCTAAAATTCAACTAATAACATCATAAGTTAGTTTATAAATGAAAAAAATTTTCAGGGGCTATATAATTGTAAAATAAATATCAGTAAAGATAAATTAGTACCTTTTCCCCCCAAGTACAGATTGTACCAGGTTTTTTTAATGTTTCATATTTCTAAAAACTTATTATTAACCACATGGGGCATAAGTATAACACCTGAGGGGAGAAAACAATATCAATTTCTACAAATTCTTAAGAGAAAAATACTATAAACTATGACTCCTAGAAGTATGTATACACACACACACACACACACACACACAAGATAGGTAACTATAGTACTAATCTGTTAGTTCACTAAAAAGAACAGTTTTTGCTTTCATTATTTGATCATTTTTTCATGCCTATGTCTTGTAATGTGAGCAACTACTTTGATGATAACAAGATGCAATATAGTAACCATTGTTAACCTCCCATTATGTCATTTTGAAATTCTGTATCGTATTTGTTCTTTTTTCATTTTAAAATTAAAATTAAAAACAAGCAACAAAAGCAAAAAAACTATGAATTCGTTTCAGTCAGTCTGAATATCTACTTCATAGTTCCGGACTTTTGAATCTTATTGTATGTTTGATTTTTGTCTTTTATTTGGACAACTGACAGCCATTGTACAATAAACATATCCATGCAATATCAATTTTCTTTCATCAAAACTTGCTGTCCACGGTATATAACAACTCCATCCCCACGGTATAGAACAACTCCATCCCCACAGTATATAACAACTCCATCCCCACGCTATGTAACAACTCTATCCCCATGCTATGCAACAACTCCATCCCCATGGTTTATAACAACTCTATTCCTCAGGCCACCAACAGCCAATGCTTGTAGTTATTCCTGACTTTTCCCTTTCTCTCCTCCATTTCACGCTGTGAACCATCACCTTGTGTCTTCCCTGCCTTCAGAATGGATGCAGGGCCTCACACTACCTCTCCTCCACAGCTACCACCACAAGCAAGCTGCCAGTTTCTTTTCCAGATGACTGCAATGAATTCTAACCAAGTATCTTGCTTATTACTTTGTTTCTCTTTCTTAATTATTTGGTAGTGAAATCCTAACATATATGTATAAGCCAGGATGTTCATCCTTTTCATCTACTGAGAGATACTTGTTGGTTCTCATCTCCTTGAAAACAGGAGCCAAGAAATTTAAAATGACCACACAATTCTTAACGACCAGGCTGGGTTCCAATGCTTCTCTGACATCATCCTACACACTTCTCTCTTACGCATATAGTGGTGTTCAATAAAGTTTATTTCAATGAATAAATAAACAGTCCAGGGAAAAGCGAGCCAACATTTAGACATGCAGTATTTCCAAAGCACAAGCCTCTTGTCCTTATGGGACAAAAAGACTCTAATTTGTACTTGACTTTCTTCTCCAGTGTATTCCAAAGAGAAATCTTAAGATAAAAGAAGATGAATAAGACAGGAAATAATAATGGGAAATGAATTATACTAAAACTAGAAAGATGATAAATATTTTTTCAGGAATAAATACATTAAACATTATGAAAACATATGGCAATAAAATATTAATAAGAACTGAAGGTGATATTAGAACTATTAATAAAAACTGAAGGCGATATTTATAAATTACTAAATAATTAAATATTGATAAGCAAAATGCAACTATCAGAAGAAGATGAAGTTAGTCAAGAGTTAAATGTTTCATTGATAACTTTAGCAGGTGAGAGGTGAGTAAATAAAATAGTACTGACAGAATTGATAATTATCTGATGTTCAATTAGACCTACAATTATCATGATCTCTTGAGTAAAAAATTAATCATTAGCCAATTTTACAAGCATTTTAGGCTGTGAAAATAAGGGGCAGAAATCGAGTACATGGAGGAGCAAACAGGACTATGTACAAGAAAAATGTATCAGGTGAAGAAGAGAAATCAAAGAAATGGACAAAAATTGACAAAGTCAAACGAAGTAAGAAAAAAAGTGCAGGTGTAATAAATTTTACCATAAAGCTGGGTGTGGTGGCACACGACTTTAAAGGCAGCACTCGGGAGGCTGAGGCAGGAGGATCATTGCAAGTTCAAGACCAGCCTGGGCTACAAAGTGAGCTCAAAGGCAGCCTGAACTGCATAGTGAGACCCTGTCTCAAAAAGATAAATAAATAAATAAATAAATAAATAAATAAATAAATCTATCTTATCATAAAATATGAAACATGGCAAAAGAATTTCGATAGTAGGTTAAAAATAATTTAAGTGCATGTACTCAGAAAAAAATGCCAAATCTTGATTAAAAGTAATGAACAATGACAAAGAAATTTCATGTAAAACACTAACATCAGAATTATAACCCCAAATCTTCAACTAGAAGTAATTGCATGATTGCATACAAGGCTAAAAGATACAACAACCCTAAATTTTAACAGATCAGTAATAACATTAACACATACACGCAAGGAGCTTTTACTTTTCTTAAAGAAAATATGCCATTAATTAATTTTAACATAAATCTTTAAAATTTTGATAGGTTAAGAAACTCCAAAAGTAATTTTCAAATAAATATTTATTTTATTGTATATTGGCTGTATAAACTCAAGCAAAAGCTTGGCAACTCAGCCAAAATTGTAAAACTAAGCAAAACAAGCATGCATTTGGAAACTAACAAACATTTCTTTTAAAAAATAAAACAACAAAAAAAACTCAAATAAACAAAAATGATTGCAGGGCATATGCTATTTGAAAAGTTGCAAAAGAAGAACACTTTACAAAAAAACCTTTAAGAATATTTTCATAGAACATTCCTCATCTTCAGTGTGTTTACTAATAACATAGTAATAATAAATTGTCAAAGAAGCACTGAGAGTTAAAAGAAACTGTGAACAGAGGTTAAGGAAGTCGAAAACAAACTTAATGAACTGTAAAAAAGAATGCTTCAAAGGATAATGAAGCCAAAAGCTGTTTGTTTGAAATGACCACTTAATAGATACTTCCTCACAGTACCATTAGTGGATAAATAAGAAGATAAAAAGCATACCACAGGGTAGCCAAGCAAAGAGAATCAACAATGTGTTTGGGAGATACTAAAATAATCATAGAGACATCAGAGCCCTAGCAAAATGCAAAAGAAACCCTACGTGTGACACCTGCTTCCTCTCAAACTTCAGCACAGACCAGGATGGGTGAGATTGAAGATCAGTACTGGAATCCAGACAGGAGAAGCCCGTGGCCTGAAGAGAAGCCACACTGAAGAGGAGGAGCTCACCGGGAGGTGCCTTGATTGGGAAACCTCGCCGCTGCTCGTTGAGCCAGTTAGAGCAGCACCTGCCAGGAGCCACCGCAGCACCTGCCCAGCCAGACAAAGGCGTCTCCCTGCTGCGGCAGGGGCCCAGGCCGCTGCGCCCTCTCCTCTGTGCTCGGGGGCTGCAGGACTGACGGCCACGGGGGGCAGCCGTGTTAGTGAGGCAGCAGCAGGAGGTGGGCGTCACTGGAGGGAAGGGCAGATTCCGTTGGCCTGGCCAGGCCGCCTTGAAAGGGTTTTCAGAAGACGCTGTCCCCTTCCTTACCTCGCTCGGTCCGTGCTGTCAGCCAGCAGAGTCGGAGTCCAGGGAAACATGGGCTGAGGTGGAAAGTCATCTACTCATTCATAGAAAATAGATAAAGCCATTGCTGCAAAAATAAAATCAATGTGATGAACACTTGTAAGTGAACAGGAGATATGTACTGAAGAATGTATGGCGGGCGAATACCGTGATAGGAAGCATACACAGGTAGCTTATAGAGGAATCATGAAGGAAGAGTCATATATGTTCATATGTATGTATATATGAATGCGAGGGGGATAATAAAGGTGTCCTCTGCAGGAGTTCTGTCTTGTTTTTGAAATCCAATGTTTTGTTCCGTTTTACTGTTTTGTTTTATTCCTATATCTGGCAACCTGGGCAACTATTTTGAAGCTAACAATATGCAATATAACAACCATTGTTAAATTCCTATCATCTTGTTTTGAAAACTTACATAGCTATTGTTGTTTTTTGCTGCTGTTGTTTTTGTTGTCATTTTGCTTTTGTTGTTGTTATGTTTCTTTGCTTCTTGATTTTTCTGCTTTTTTCCTCTTTAATATAAAATTTAAAAAAATAACAGAATGGTGAGATGGAAAATAAATTAACGAGCGTGAAGACTGGATCAGAAATTCTTTAAGAAAACTTCAGAGAAACATATATTGAAAGACTTTTTGAGCTAAGATATATTAAAGATACAAGGAGAAATGGAAACATCTGTATAATAGGAGTGAGAATAAATAGACGTACAAGTGGAGATTAAACAACAGAGGGTGCTCCAGGCTGGAGGCTGTGTCTCCCCGCATTCTGAAGCCACCTCCTCGTGGCTGTGTGTGGAGAAGGGTTCTCTGAAGAAGCGATAGAGGTGAAACGTGCTCACAGGACAGCCCTGATCCGGTACAAAGAGAGCCTGACGGGAATCGGTGAGTCAGCGGAGAGGCAGTGCTCCTCTAATTCTCTCTCCTTCTCCTCCCTTCCTCTGTGCCATTTGAGGACACGAATTTAAATTCTCTGCTACTTAGGAAAAATTCCTTCACCAGACACCAAACCTGGCAAATCTTGATACGGGTTAATGTGGGCCTCAGAGTTGTGAGAAAATAAATTACTGTTAACCCCGTTCCATGGTACTTTACTATGAAGAGCCAAGATGATGCATACAGAAAAAAGAAATATCTTAATTAATATTTATAGATTTTTAAATTAAAAACTTTAAAATACCCATTTGAAATTAACCCTAAACTGTTAAATGCAATGATAAGAACAAATACATATACAGGTATATTATAACAAAGTGCAGAAAGATTAAACACAAAGAAAATTTTAAAGTTCACTGGGAAGGGAAGAAATATGTTTATGAAGTTTTCATAACCAGATTTAATCAGACATCTCCCCAGCAGCATTGAATGTATGGGGAAATGTAATAGTATCTTCAAGGTTGATACAACTCTGAGCTTAGAAATGTATAAACAGAAAAGCTTGTAAATAGAAACAATAAATATAGATATATTTCCTGGAATTTAGCATTCTAAATAGTTTATACTATAAAATCTCTCTTGAAATATTTTAGTGAAACTTAAAGAAAATGAAATAAAGTGAAAAGGAGGTTGTGAGAAAGTTGTGTGCTATCGAAAGAGTGCGAGCCAGGACACAGGCGTTGCGGCCGTGGGTGACGAGCCCGGCACACGCAGTGGCGGCCTGAGCGGCGCAGCACGTCACGGGCGAAGGCACTAGCGTGCAAACTGTGCCACTGTTCTTGGCGTGTTTAGGAGGGAAATAAACTCTCTGTTAAGCATCACAAGCCAAGAGAAAGAAAAATTTTTTTAAAAAATTAAAAGAGATGAGAAAAGACGTAACTTTCAAACAATCAGAATAAAGTGTTTCTACCCAATGGAAGACAAGAACTAAAGAAATGATTGTGAAAATTCAAAACAGTGTATAAAGCAAAATGGCAAAAAATGATTTCTGATGTTAAAATGACTGCAATAAGTATAATTGGGTTTAACTTACTACTCAAAAAACAGTTACTATCATATGGTTTAAGAAAAATTACATCTGATAAAGCTCCCTGCAAGGGACATGTGTTTAAAAAAACAAGGCAGAAGATCTGAATATACTAAATAACTCAGCAAAAATGAAATCCTTTTAGTGTCTTACAGCAGAGTACAATGAAAACACTGAAAAGGGGAGGGACGTATATTGTCAAAATATCCCATGTATGTCTAAAATTGTAACTTCATAAATGATAATTGACATAATATGCAGATAAAGAAAATATTTTAAATGGTACTATGAAAACTTACAGGAAAGCCCTCTCAAATGTGAAGAAATAATTAAATTATGCATATAACATAATAGAAAGTATAAATAGCAAGTTTAGCAAGAGTTAACAAAATATTCTAGAAATTAATATCCAATAAGGAGAGAATTTAGATTCTCCCTGAGCACACATTAGGTATACAAAAAGAAAAGACTAGATTCCAAAGAACAAAGTCTCAAGGAATTTCAAAGAAATTGGAGACATCTGGAAAAAAAAAAAAAAAAACAACAACATGCTGCTGAGGAATAAAAGTAGATCTCTGAGAATCAGAAGGGATATGAGAGGAAAACTAGGAAGTACAGAGAACCTGGAAAAACTGAGCCCAATGCAAAGATGGAAGCGTTCTGGGAAGCTCACCCTGGCTCCCAGAGGAGGGGATCCGCCGCTGCTCGCACAAGGTGAGAGTTAGGAGCGGCTCGCAGTTCCGCAGAGGAACAGCGCGCGGGCTCGGCAGCGCGGGCCACAAGAAACGGCCACAGGCGCTGCGTGAAGTTTACTGTGAACGTGAGTTCTTCCACCTGGAGAAGAAATCCAGTGTGGTCCCTGCCGTATTAGAGGACGTTTAACCAGGAGCCATTGCGAGCAAAGTTTCATTGCTTAAGACTGAACTGCAGAACACCTACACTTCAAAATTTCTGGGGTTGCTTTACCACAGTGACTACGTGGGAGATGGCTGCAAGACTGTCACAGAGAGGCTGCAGGCTAGACACAGAACCCTGAACATTTTAAGCTCAGGCCTTAAAATTTTTGAGGGATACGAGGTTGCCATGGTGGGGAGTTGGGGTAGTCACGCGTGGACTTCAGGGTGGTTCAAGTCTCAAAGTGCTGGCATTAAATTCAGCAGGCGGCTTGAGCCCCCACCCCCCAAAGTCACTGTCGGCCTCCAACACAGAGCTCAGGGGTCGGTCTGATTTACCCATCTGCCAACACGATCAGGGATGAGCCTTGGCTTGGATAATTGCTTCAGCCTGGGGTGTGTAGACAGAGCGGCCTCTGGAATGGGGATGAGGGGCACCTCACAAATCCACAGCTGTACACACAGGCAGAGAAAGCGGTGATTTGGGGGTGCATGCAGAGACACTGGGAATGACTGGAGTGAATATAGCCCTAGGATGGACACCACTGACCAAGCTCACCGAGCAAGAGCAGTGAGATAGGACTCAGCATTCGCACACAGAAAGAGGAGTGCAGAGGGAAAGTAGGTCTTCACACAGCTCACTGTCCATCACCCGCAGCTGGCAGGTCCCGGTGCTGCAGACTCTGGAAAGAAACTGCTCGTGCAAAAACATGGGAAATACTTGGACATGTTTCTTTTTCTCTTTATTTTTTTGGTGGGGGGTTGGGTGGGTTACTTTTTTCTGTTTTGTTTTACCTTTGCACTCTTTGTTTCACTGGGGTTTTTTGTTTGTTTGTTTCCTCTTTTTTTCTTGTTCTTTTCTGTGTTATCGAATTCTCTTTTGCTCTTTAATAGGCTACATAATCTCACTTTTCTCTCCTCCTCACTGTGCTTTTCTTTAGTTTTCAAATTTTATTTATTTCATTTTTCTCTCCCCCACCCACTTTATAATTACTAGTTCTACTATTAACTTTATTAGTCTTTAAATATTTGGGATATTTAATTGGCTTGATTTTATTATTGAAGAGTTCTGTTCTTTTGTCAGTGATGGCATACTTGTGTTAGTACATGTTTACTGCACGTTAATATTTGGTTTGTTTTTTGTCTAGATTATAATTACAGATATCTTTTGTATTGTGAAGAGTTGCACAAGGGTAGATTTTTTATTGTTTTTTTATGGTATGTCAATATCCAATTGGTCTTGGACTCTGTTATTGTTGCTGTTGCCAGGGATGTATACTTGTATTAATTGATTTTTACTGCATACCAATACCTGATTTCTTTTTTGGTCACTAATAGTATTGTGGCATATTTCCAGAGAACTGGGTGCTGGACAAATTACTCTGCACCATTCCCTCTCCAAATTCACAGAAGTTGTCAGATCCTGGGACAAAGACACAGACCCACAGTTGAGTGTCCTCAGAGCACATCACCGAAAGCCGGACACTAGCTGAAGAGATCTCCACACTAGCAGCAAAGTCTTTTCACTGCAACCCACCCACAACTCTCAGCACCTCCAAAGAGAGATTAAAAAAAAAGAGGAAAAAATGCCCTCCAAACTTTCAACTATCCCAAGACTGATTCACAGGGCATGAATGGGGAGGAAATCAAGCCAAACAGCTAATTTATACAAAATGATAAAACAGGAGACAAAAAAAAAAAAAAAAACATAGATCAGTAAATGCTTGATTAGCTCCAAGGTGATACAACTAAGCAGATAATGAACTTAATATATAAAATTTTCCATAATTTTACAGAAGGCACTGATAAAAAGCTAGCTGAACTCAATAATGATAAATCTGGCATAAAAAGATACCAAACAGAAATCTGGAAATCAAAATTTTTATTGAAAGCATGGTCAGCATTAATGACCAATATGACAACAGAATGTCAGAAAGAAAAGATCAGGCTGACACAGGTGACTGTACACTCAAAGATAACTTAGAAGCAAATAAACATGAAAGATGAATCTAAAAACTGCTAGATAATGAAAAGAAGACTAATCTAAGATTATTTTGAATTAATGAAAAAATAGTAAAAATAGGACAAAGAAAATAGTTTACAGAAATAACTATAGAATCTGACATACAGCAAAATGTTGTGTATGGAGCCCCAAATGGCCATAATCCAAAAATAACTTCTCCAGGAAGCATCATAGTCAATAGTCCATAAATCTAAAGTAAGAACGAAATTTTAAAAGTAGTTAGAGAAAAGCAACGAATCAAATATTTAAAGAAAATGAATATTACAGCGAACATCTCAACACAAATCTTAAAGACCAGGAGAACTTGGCATGAGTGGTTAAAGCCCTAAAAGTAAACAACTTCTAACTCAGACCGATATACCCTGCAAAACTATTTTTCAAAATTGATGGAGAAATATGGTATTTCTATTTTAATGAGACCTTTAAGAAATTCATGACCTCCAAACCAGCACTCCAAATATTTTTGAAGAATATCCTAACATGTGACAATGAAGCCAACAATGAAAGCCTAACGTAATCAATACACCAGCTGATACGAGGAGTTAAGCAGAAGGGGGAAAAAAGAATCAGTACCAGGAAAGCAATAAAATTTCAGAAATAAGTCAGTACTTTTCAGGAATAAGTCACAAAATGAATGATCTCAGCTTCCAAATCAAAATAAATAGATTTGTTAGGGACTATGAGTTATAAATTGAGTCTAGGGGGTGCCTAGACTGTTCTTGTCCTGCCCTCAAGCCAGACTGGAATGTAGAAAGGTGGGAAGCCCTAGGGCTAATCACTGCTGTGGCACTCAAGAGGGTGAGACACCTGGGGAAACTAATTTCCTTACTGCCACTCTGTCTTTGTCCTTGTCCTTGTCCTTGTCCTTGCAAGAATACTTTGATCTTCCTCACCCACAATAGTCACCATTACTATTCTCAGAAGCACCCTCTGTCTTTCATTCATTGTCTTTGACTCAGATGTAGTGAATAAACACCAAGGTTGGGGCAGCTCAGGACCGACCTTTGTTCCCATGAACAACTGGTCATCCCAGATCGCCGCTGCCCCCTCTGTTTTTATCTCTTGCTCTTTCTTTCCTTTCCTGCTATGCACCTTAACCCAGAGAGGATATTGGAACCCATCGAAGGGGTCACAAGTATATATTGGCAGATTGTATTAAAACAAATACAATCTAAGTGGTATGCTGTATAAAAGAAATATATTCAACCCAAAGAGAAATTCGTAGAGTAAAACAAAAGATGGAAAACTGCATTGTATGCACCAGAACCCCCTAAACAAGTAGGAGTTGATATCCTATTTTCAGACAAATTGGACTTTAAATTAAAACTGGTCAGAAAAAAACAAAAAGTCACCATGTATTGAGTGAGGGAAAATTGAACAGAAAGTGACAAATGTAAATATATATGCACCAAACACGGGCATGCCCGACTTCATAAAATAAACAGTCCTGCACATAAAATATCAGGCAAACATCAACAAAGTTTAGTGCAAAAACTCAATATATTGCTATCTCAAATGGATTAACTAGACAAAAAAAAAAAAAAATCAATGAAGTTCAACCAAACCTTTGAACAACTGGACTTAATAAATATCATCTACAAAGTGTTCCATCCAACAAAATACACATTCTTTTCAGCAGCACATGCAACTTTCTCCAAAATAGACAACATACTATTTTATAAAATAGCTTTAAAAATGCAAAAGAATCAAAATTATTCCAACCACATTATCATATCAAAGTGCAAGGAATCTAGAAACCAAAGGCAAAAAAAAAACCAAAAAAACAGAAATTATGCAGTCACATGGAAATTACACAACGTATTTTTGAATGGATTATGGGTCACAAAAAATATCAGGAAAGAAGTTAGCCCTTAGAACCAAATGCTAATGACAGTATGACATGGTAGGATTTACGGGACACATTGAACGCCGTCCTAAGAGAGATGCAGTCCAAGAGGGAAGTTAATAGTTATGTACGTATGCCCACAACAGAAAAACAGAGAGGGTACAAATAAATATAATAATACACCCCAGTTTCCCAGATAAACAAGAACAATTCAAAGTCAAGACTGGTATAAGGAGGAAAATACAGTTAAAACTGAGATTAATGAAATCAAGCCTAAAATAATTACAAAAATAACCAATAGACCAAAGAAGTGATTCTTAAAAAATATAAACAAAATAGAAAAAATTCTTAGCAACTTTACCAAAATAAAAAAATAAAAGCCAGGCATGGTGATGCACAGCTGTAATCCCAGCACTTGGGAGGCTGAGGCAAGAGAATTGCCCCAAGTTTGGAGCCAACCTGGGGTACATGATGAGTTCAAGACCAACCTGAACTACGTAGTAAAGCTCTGTCACAAAAGGCAGCAAAAAAGAAAAAAAGAAAAAGGAAAAAAAAAAGAAAAAGAAAAAGACCTAAATAAATGCAATTAGAAAAAATGTGAAATCGCAATGGACACCATTAAAATCAAGATTACTAATAGCTACCTTGAAAACCTGTACAATCAACAAATCGGAGATTCTAGAAGAAAAGGATAGATGCCTAGATTTATTTGAATCACTAAAACTGAAACAGAAGGATATAAAAACTGTGAACAACAAAATAATAGTCAATGAAATTTAGACAGTAATAAAAAAACTATATACTGGGATAGAGATATAACTCAGTGGTACAGTGCCTTCCTGGCAAGTGCCAGGTCTTAACCCAGTACCAAAAAAAAAAAAAAAAAATGCCAGTCAAGTAAAGCCCAGGACCCAGCAATGAATTCTAGAAGACACTCAGGGAAGGCCCAACACCAAGACTCATCAAACTCTTTAAAGACATTGAGGGCATGAGTAGTGCACATTCACTCCTGGAACCGAGCATTGCTTTGATTACAAAACCAGACAAGGAGTCAAAAGCAAAAATAAATAAATAAATAAATAAATAAATAAATAAATAAATAAATAAAACGACTAATCTCTCTAATGAACATAGATGTGAAGATCCTCACCAAAATACTAGTAACCAAATGTAACAAACTATTAAAAAGCTACATCATGACCAGGATGGCCTCATCCTACTGATGCAGGGATGGCTGAAAACTGTGCAAAACAATAAAGGTAACATATCACGTAAACAGAAGCAAAGACAAAAATAGCGTGACACATCAATAGAGTATATGTATATACGTGTATTATACCATAGCTAAAGTTGCCCAAGACAGAAATAAATAAATACTTCTTAAATTATTTAATTCAAAAAATTGTTAAATTTCCATATCCAAGTACAATAAAACCCGAACATGAACCAGCTGGCATTTTGGGTGATGACTTCTAATTTTCCAACTCAGTTTCTTTTTAGTATTTTTCACAGGAGCAAAGAGTTAAGTGAGTAAATCTACCCACTGGGAAAATTCTCCCCAGTTTCCTGGCCTCATGTGACCTATGCCATCAAACATTTTATTTTCATTTTATTACTTATTTTTTATTTTACTCTTTCTTCCTATTTTCTTTTAAAGTCATTTGAATCAGGCTTTTGGAATCATGAGTCCATTAAAATTCTTTTAATTGCTCAGTAATTGGTCAGTTTTTAATTTTTATTTTACTTCACCAACTAGAAACTGGGCGGAGATAATTCTTTTCTCTTGAATACTAATGTTTTACTTGTATTCTGTGGTTTACTATCATATTCTGGCCAATTTGGTGAGCTTTAGGCTCCCAAGTATAGACATCATCTCAGGAGTTCATAAAGTTCGTCTGAAAACTGTTCATGTAGGATCAGGGATATAACTCAGCAGCACAATTGCCTGACTGGCAAAGTGGGAGGTCATGAGTTCAATTCCCAGTACCAAAAAATAAAATAAAATAATAAAAACTATTCATGTACCAGATGTTGCTCAGAGTGGTCTCATCTGGGTCCAGCATGCCCGAGTCCACACCCAGGTCCCCACACTGGCTCAGGGCGTAAGACAGACAGAGTTCTGTGGCGCGAAACCTGAATCACGTGCATGCACTGCAGACAGACAGTCAGGTTGCTATCAATTTTTATTCTTAAAATTATCAGGAAGAACAAACAGAAACAATAGCAGCAACAACAACAAACTCATAAATACAAAATACTATTCATCTGATGGATACATTCAAAGTGGTTAAAATAGATACTTTAAATAGATCAAGTGTGAAACAAGGTACAGGGAAAATGTTCCCAGTTTAAGTGTGTATTTTCATTTCAATTGTTATTAACTACAAAAAGTAATGTTTATCGTTTGCAAAATGAATCTTTCAAACTATTTTATTTTCTATTTAGATAAATAATTTTTAAAAGCAGCTTCATATGTGGAAAAACACAAACTGCTAAACAAAATGATTTGAAATTTGATGAATTAAATAAAATAAACATTCATAAACAAAGTTTATTACATCCATTTATCTTGTAGTAAAATGAATATATAATCATGATAAAAATATTTTTTGATAAAAATATTTTAAAAAGAGTCAAGCCATTTGGAAATTAAGATGTTTTAAATAGTTCTAGCATTATGTAAGAAAACAAACTTGCAATTATGGAATAGTTAGATACCGATTATAGTTGAAACAGCATATGTCCATATTTTTATGATGTGTTATAAATTGTACTCCAGTATCATCTGTATTCTACACTTTTTTAAATGCTAAATAATGTGCAATTTTTTAAAAAGATGAATAGCCATTTTTCATGAATGACAACAAAATAATAATGATGTTGAAAGAAAATAACTAGAGACAAAAAGGAATTTTGTTTGTAAAAGAAAATAAATAGGATTCATAAATAAATGCAAGAATAATGTTAAAATTTATAAATAAATTCAAGTACTTGAATTTTAAAAATAGTCCAAAAAATAGACAAATGGAGGCCAGAATAAGTAAAACAAAAGCTAAAAATTTGTAAAAAACTAAAAAGCTAATAAACAATGAAATAATAGATATAAACAAATAAAAATATAACAAAATGTTAATTTACTTTAGGATTTGAATGAATAAAATACTACATGAAAAATATAAACTTATTATATAAAATCTAGAATAGGTGAAAATTCTAAAAAACTATAGCCATAAATAAATTGGAAAAATTAAATCAAGGAATTAATTCCCAAGTAGTCCTGATAATTGCATATGTACAGTCAGTAAGTTACAGTGATACCTCAGTTCAAAAACTTAATTCATTTTATAGTTCTGGGGAAGAAAGCTGTGTTTGCATTTATGTGGGGAAGATGGCAGGGTTGGATTTGTCCCTGTCTTGGTTACTTTTCTCTTGTTGCTGGGACAAAATACCTGGCACCTCAAATGAAGGAAGCAAATGTTTATTTAGCTTACAATTTGTGGAGGTTTCAGTCCATAAGCAGCTGGTTCCAAGGTAGGGTGACATGGCACTGGGTCAACACTTCAAGGAAGCAACCAGCAAAAGCAGGCAGAGCAAAAGGAGAAACAAGCCTCTTCTCTTCCTTATACTGTAAGCAGGATTAGGGTGAAGAACTCACACCATCTCTGTGTGCCTTCTCTTACACAGGCTGAGGGTGTTACAGACTAAGGACCCTGGCCCCTGCTGAATCACTTAATTAAATTCTGAGCTTCTCAAATTGACACAGTGAACAACATCCTGAATGGTAAAAGCTTGTCCTCTGCCCCCCAGGGTGTAGAGCTGCTGAATCCCTTAGCGAAGTTGACACAAGGTATAAACCAGGGCAGTCTCCCAGTGCAGAATTCACCAATGGAAGCGAAATTTTGCCAAACACTTCTGTTTGTGAATTGAATTGTTCATGAACATGGCATTACTGTATAACAATTATTTGCTTAGTATTTAAGAGTTCCCAAGCATAAAGAAGAAAGTTCTTCCCACGCTATTTATATGAAGCTTGTAAAATTTGACTTTATATAACCTTACATATAATATGAATGAAAAGAAATGGATATTACATTATTTCATTACTTAATAGAAATCCAATAATTCTAAATAAAATACTAAAACATGAAATCCATTAAGATATTAAAGTGCTACTCTCTGACCAAGAAATACTCATTGCACTGTATCATACCAGAAAACAAACATCCGGTATATAATTTTCATGAGGGACATTAACTAGAAGCCCCAACTTTTTGTTTGTTTGTTTTATTTTTGTTTTTGTTTTTGTTTTGGTACCAAAGATCAAACTCATGATCTCATACTTGCCAGGCAGGTGCTTATGCCACTGAGCTATATCCCTGGCCCACTGGAAGCCCCAATTATTTTCTTTTTTGAGAAGATTTTTCTCTGCTTTATTGAGGTAAAATTGAAAATAAAAATTACCTAGGGTGATATATGTATGTACTGCAAAATAGATAACATAACCAAGCAAATTAACATACCTATCACGTCACAAAGAAATTTTATATTTTATTTTAATTTGGCAAAAACATTTAAGATCTACTAAATTACAAGTATAAAATACGCTAGCAACTATTTTGAATTAGCTATATATCAGATCTCCAGTACTTGTTTATTTTATACCTAAAACTACATTCTTTGACCATAAGCTATTTTTCCTACTACCTGGACTCGGACAACCACCTGTCACCCCTCTGCTTCTGAGTTTGACTTTCTTAGATTCTACATATAATTGAGATCATACAGTGTTGGTGATCCTGTACCTGGTACATTCCTTTGGGCATAATGTCCTCTGGATTCATTTAGGTTTCCATATATGGTAAAATGTCCTTCCCTTTTTATCATGTATATATGTAGATATTCATATACATGTACATGTATTCGTATCACATGTTCACCATATATATATATATATATATATATATATATATATATATAGAGAGAGAGAGAGAGAGAGAGAGAGAGAGAAAGCGAGAGCAACTGGCACTTAAATTTGTTCCTAAATCTAAATGTAAATAACATGGCAATGAACATGTCATGCAGATATGTTTTAGAGATCCTGGTTCGATTTTCTTTAGATACGTCCAAAGAAATGGGATTGTTGGACCATATATAGTTGCATATTTACTTTGTTGGGGAAACCCACACTTTTCCACCATGGCTATACCAGCATAAATTCCTTTGACAGTGTGCAACTGCTTCCTTTCCTTCACCTCCTTGTCAGCACTTATCTTTCCTCCTATTGATCACAGCCATATTAATAAGTATGAGTTGATTTCTCACTGTAGTTTGAATTAACATCTTTTTCATTAGTGGTTTGAACACTGTTTCACTGAACACCTGCTGATCATTTGCATTTATTCTTTTGAAAAATGTCTGTTCAGCTAAGAAACGAATTTTGCAACCTCATCCAATTCATGTACTGAAATCCTATCCTCAAATGTAATTGCAGTAAGAACTTTAGGGAGGTGATTAGACCAAGAGTGCATGGCTCTTGTGACTATCAGTGCCTCTATGGCAAAACCCCAGAGAACTGTCTCGGTCCATCCACCTTGTTATTGTTATGATGGTGCCATCAATGAGAAATTAGCCCACATCACATATGAAATGTGTTGGAGCATTTATCTTTGAATTGCTCAGCTTTCATAGCTGTGAAAATATAAAAATCTGCTAGGCAAAACCTACCAGGTTCGTGATGTTTAGTTACATCAGCCTAAACAACCAAGACAAGTTATTTGCCTCTTTTTAAAACAGGTTTTTTGTTGTATTGCTATCTTGCATATATAATCTGTATATACTCTGCGTATTCACCCCGATGAGATATATTGTTTGCAAATGTTTTCTTCCACTCTGTAGATTTTCATTTCTTTTAATTAACTGTTTTCATTGTTATGCAGAAGCTTTTGGATTTGCCATGTGTGACTTGTTTATTTGTTTTCTGTTCTTTTCTGATCATATCGAGAAAATTCATTGCTTAAGCCAATATTAAGAAGCTCTTTTTTATGTTTACTTCTAGTAATTTTAAAGTGTAAGGTCTTAGGTTTAAGTCATTGATCTATTTTGAATTGATTTTTGTATCTGGGGTGAGGTAAGGGTCCCATTTCATTCTTCTGTACTATATATGGATTTAACCAATACCAAATATAGTTTTAACCAAGAACTATAATTTCTTCTTTGAATATCCCTGAAATTTTATCAAATATTAGCGGACTATAAACATATAGATTTATTTCAGGAGTCTCCATTCTATTTCATTGGTTAACTTACTGGTTTTTATGCTAGTGCCATATCATTTTGATTACTATAGCTTTGTGGTATATTTTGAAATCAAGTAGTATCTGGCCTCCTACTTCATTTTTTTGGCTAAGAATTTTTGACAATTTTATTATACTCTGTGGCTCTGTATATAGTTTAGAATTTCTTTTCTTTTTCTGTTAAAAATGGCACTAGTATTTTGTTTATGTTGCATCAAATGGGTAAACGGCCTTGAGTAGTATGTCACTATTAGTAGTATGGTAGTATAGTGTAACATTTTAATTCTTCTGGTTCATGAACACAAAATATCTTCTAATCTGTTTATGTCCATCTCAATTTTTCATTGATGTTTTAGAGTTACTAATGTACTGATAACTTTTTCATTTCCTAAGAGTTCTCATATTTTATTACTTGTAATCCTCCTGTAGAAGTGATATTTTTCATATTTTTCAAAAACACCACTGCTAATATATAGAAAAGTCAACTGACTTTGTGTAGAAAAGATGACCTAAATAAGAAACAATCTTTTATTGAATAAGTAAGCAAATTGATACACCTTTACTTACATTACCACCAAATAAATAAAATTTTTTTAAAAAGTAAATTCATTACATTCGATATCACAAAAGCACAAAGGGTGTGAGACTGCTATGAACAAGTATACATCAACAAATAGGATATTCAAGAAGAAATATATGAATTCTTACAAATATACAAGAAACTAAGATGAAATGATGAATAAATAAAAATATGACAGAACAATAATGTATTTGATTGTGTGTCAGTAGTCAAAAACTCTCATAAAAGAAAAACTCGTGGCCAGGTATCTTTACTCGTGAATTCTCCCAAACTTTAAGCAAGAATATTTATGAATTCTTTTTAAACTGTTGAAAAAATGAAAGAGGAGCAAACACTTACAAATTCATTTCACAAGCCATCATTACCATGAATATCAAAGTCAAGAAAGACACCTTGAGAAAAGAGTTACAGGACAATATCACTGAATGACATGAGTGTAAAAGTCCTCTTTAAAGTACTAGCAAACTGAGTTAACCAGCACACTAAATGCATTATACACCATGACTAAATAAAATATGTCTGCGCTATAAGGTTATATGCACAAATCAAAAAATGTCATACACAATATTAATAAAGAATAAAAATCATATGATCATCTCTATAGATTCGGGAGGAACATTTGACAGCATCATTTTGTAATTAAAAGTCTCAACAAATTAGTTAGGAAAGAAATGTGACTTCACATAAAAAAGAACACATATGACAAACATACAGTTAAGTCATACTAAATAGCAAAAAGCTCAAACCTGTGCTAATCAGATTAGTAACAAGATGAGGGCTTCAAACCTGGGAAGAAGACAAGAATGAGCACACACTATTGAATGTTCTGGGCAGAGCAACTAGCAAGATAAAGAAGCAAAAGTTATCTAAGTTGCAGAGGCAAAAATTGTCTCCATTCAAAGATATTATCTTAGTAATAAATATGCAAAACCCTCCACCAACAATCTACTAGATTTAATACATTAAAAAAGTTGCAAGATACACTATCACCATCTAATTCTACTTTTAAAAGTACTTTTAACAAACAAGTAAAATATTCTATATTATGATTTTTAAAATGACTAAGAAAGCAATAATTGTTATTAAGATTGATAAATAATGCAAAGGACCCAACCTAAATATTCAAAGAATGATAAAACAAGAAAAATTAACTAAGCAAGTAGAACTCAATATATGATTAAAAGAAGTAGTTTCCCCACTGGAATATGGATAAAATCAAATGAATAAATTATAGAGAAGTATTAACTCAGAATGAAGCCAAGTTTAAAGCAAAACTACACAAATAATTCCATTCCTTTCATAACCTACATAATTAGTATGTAAAAATAATGACATATTGTATGTCATACAATCCTTAAATCTGTTTTTGAATCTTTAAATATCTGTAAGAGGAGGTGACATACATGTTCACAAGGCTTCTTCTTTGAAAGCATGTCCTTGAACATGCAACTCTGAGTCCTCTGTGCAGATTATAGAAGCTATAAATTACTCAGTGAAAGTCCAAAAAAGAAAAAAGATGCAAAGCAAAGTAACCTGAAATGCCTAAAGTGCTGTTGCATCCACATGTGAACTGTGTTCATGCGTGGAGAAAGTGGCAAAGACCTAACACAGAGAGAAAGTAATCATAGGAAAATAAGAATCTGCAGATTTTAAAACCAAAAGTAGATAACTTTTGGTTTAATCTCACTTAATTAGAGGAGAAATGCTCCAAGTATTCCTTTGAGTCTCAAGGAATTTCTTGCTTAATAAGTAAAGAATGGCTAAATCAAAGAGTGGCCTATATCCCCTTAGCATACAAACACATAAAAAAAAAAATGCGACATGTGTGCATGCATGCACAGTAAAGTACACATTACCATAAAGATAAATCTGGGTCTTTTGAGGGAAAATAGATGGAACTTGAGACCATAATCCTAAGTGAAATAAATTAGTCACAAAAGGTCAAATTCACATGGTTTCTCTAATGTGAGAGAAGTAAAATATAAATAATTTAAAGAGCAAAATAAAATAGCAATGTTAAGAAACAGAAAGGTAGAGTTGTAGAGATGAGAAATAATGGATCTGGGGAACAAGAGAAAAGGGAGAATGTGCATGGGGAATAAAAGTGATCATTATGGGATTTGTGTAAGAATTCAAACACTCTGCTCAATGTAATTACTATGTATTGCAAATGCAGACTAATAAATTGTTTTAAGTACAAAGCAAAATACGTTATGTTTTAAGATTTCTACCAAAATGAAGAGCAAAAGTAAACTAGAGCCTTGCCAACAACATGCAAAACTAAGCTTTCACTAGTTCAGGTTTGTTAGCCAGTAACTCACTCATCTTCCTAAATGAAAATCGATATTATTCCAAGAACAAGAGAAAGCAGAGACTCTAGAATTATTCAGAATGAAGTAGAATATTAACTTACATGAAAAGAAACATGAAAATATGAACTATGTTTAAGAGAAAAATGTCACTCACTAGAAATGAATTCACAGTTTGCACAGATGCTAGAATTATCAGGCACTCACTTTGAAGAACCTATTATAAGTATGCTGAATAGCATAAAAACATGGCATAATGATTGAGCAGATGGTAAATAACAGTATAGTAGTCCAAGTGATGAAAAATCACCCAATTTTGAATTCTAAAATTGAAAAGTAAAATATTGAAATAAAAATTCTATGCATTGGTGTGACAACACATAGAAGTCAGGAAAAAAAGAATCAAGAAACTTGAAACAATAAGCATTATGTAATCTGTATTACACAGAAAAATAAAACAAAAAATAAATTAACAGATGTATAGTTAGTTGTAGAACAGTATGACACTCATAAGATGTATGTAAACAGAGTTCCAAAATGAAAGGAGAAAAGCAGAGGAGGCAGAAGATCTAATACAAAAAATGGCCAAATTTGTCAAATTTCATGAGATAAATAATATATACATCCAAGAGTTTTAGTGAATTCTGACCACTGGAAACCAAAAGGAGACCATGGTGCTCTGTAACATACCGCATTCTAGATGCTGGTGACAGATAAACACATGGACACATTGCATAAAGATGACAATCATTAAAATTATAGTTTATTTTTTGCCAGAAAAAAATGGATGCCAGAAAACAATAGAAGATCATTTTAAAGTGCTGAGGAAAAATAAAAAGAATTTTCTATATAGCAAATACATTCTGCAAAAATGAACGCTAAATAAAGGTGATGCTAAATGAACTTTTAAGTCAAGCCCAAAAGATTAATTTTTTTCTGACAGTGGCTAGCTAAAGAAAACTAATTTACAGATGTTTCATTAGTGAAGTATATAAAATATTCAAGAAAAGTATAAATAGAATATGAAACTTTCAGGGAAGGGAGCAAACGCTATCTACTTCATTCTGTGAAATCAGAATAATTTGTTATAAAAAAGTCAAGTCATTATAAGAAACACAATTATAGCCCATATTCCTCATGAGTGTAGACAAAATTATCTTTAACAAATCATTATGAAATAGAATTCAGCAGTACACTAAAAAGGAAAATATAGCCAATTGAAATTTACGAACAATAAAAATTTAGCTCAATATTTGAAAATTATACATCAAATAGAAAAATAAACATCTGAAAAATTCTGACACTTCTTTCTGAATAAATTTGTCAGCATTTAGGAACAATGGTGGATACCCATGGTCTAAGAAAAAATGCTCATAAAAGCCTGTGTAGAACCGGTCTTCCCGGAAAAATACTCAGTCCTCATATCGTTCCTCACCACTTGTGCTGAAGAAAACCCTCAGTGAAAGAAAGCCAGGAAAACACTAATGCACACATTTTTGAAATTAAAACTAAAACTGCCTGTATTTGAAGGTTAAATTATTGTTTTCAATGACAATCTTGACAACTCTACAAAACAACCACCTTTTTTTTTTTTAGCAAAGTCAAAAGTTAAAAAAAATCAATGCACACATAACAAAACCATTTCTTTTTACTAGAGAGACAGAAATTTAGAAATTAAGCATAAAATATATTATTTGGACAACACAAAATAATAGAAAAATTTAACAAAAGACAGTCAATAGGTGCACAAATGCAATATTACGTAGAGAAATTGAATGAAATTTGTGTCAGTTATATTAAATAAAATACACAAGGAGATCACTGTTTCACAGTGACTTTCGGCACAAGGTAAATGAAAGCAAAGTGAAATTCTTTGTGCTAAGTTTCACACAATCAAACTGAAACGTTAAAGAAACAGAAAAATCCTTAAACAGACTACTCTTTCCTAAAAACAGGAGATGCCCAGCAACTAATTTAAAAAGGTGCATTCAACCCAAACAGGCGACGTTACAAATCTCCCCGACTTCAACTCTAACAAGGGAACTAAAATGAAGGAATCTTACCTTGACTGTGATGTTTTCTATACTTTCCTACTTTCTTGCTTCCACTAAAGATGCCTTCCAAAACCCAATTGTTCTGCCTTGGCCACTAGAGCTCCTGTTTTTCAGACTGGATTCTGTGCAATTTATGAGCCACTAATAAAATGAGTTTTGGAATATCAACTCCATTATATATTCTTTTTGAATGAACTTATTAAAAACTAGTATTCTTTAAATATCTGCTACAACTCACTGGAAAAGTTATTGGGCTTGGGCATTTCTTCGTAGATAGTCTATCTATCAATTATTTCCTTTGTTTTTTCAACTTGTTAAATATCTATTCACATTTCCTATTTCTTCTGGAGCAAAGAAAAATATTCAAACAAACTATAGCTGAAACCATCTTGAAATGTGATGAAAAACATTAATCAATTAATTCATATACTCAATAAATTTCAAGTAAATATTAAACTTCAAGTAGAAATATCTACCCACCAGGCAGAATAGACAAATCCAAAGAGATCACTACCCAGACGTATCACAGAAAAATGTTTAAAACAAAAAGAAAATTGTAACAGTAACAAGAGTAAAACAATTCAGCACCTGCAAGGAAAACTAAATGTATTAGCAACTAACTTACCAAAAATAAGAGGCCAGAAAGCATTGGGATGATATATGCAAATAAAATACTGAACAATTTAAAAAATAATCTGCCAATTGAGAATACTATACCCTACCCAGATATTTCTGACAACTGAAATTTAAGTAAACACATTCGAAGATATTAAAAAGATAATTGTATCTTGGTCTATCTTAGGATAAATAATAAAAATTTTTTCATATTATAAATAAGTAACTCTAGATCAGTGGTGCACACCTATGGCATGTGTGTCACTGTGTTTTTCTTTTAAGACAAAAGATGTCAATGTATGAGTTGTTTATTTTTTAAAGTGAAACCTCACTACACAGGGTTAATTGCCATGTTCACACTGCGCAATAAATGAGCTAGTTTTGGGTTGCAGTTTGGCATTCAGTCTCTAGCAGTTTCCCCATCATTACAGTGGTATTCTGAATACACAAACAATAAAAGAAGGCACATTAGCAAAGGAGGTTATGTGGTTTTTAAAAGCAGTAGGAGTACACAATTTTTCTCCTTTCATCTTTTAACTACTTTAAAAAGTAATTATGCACACAAATTGTTGGGTCTATAGCTTATAAAAAAAGAAATAGAACACTTTTTGAATTTCGTCACAAGAAGGTGGGTAGATACAAAATTATAGTCAAGAAATTAACATAGGGTACCAGGCAGCTGGCCGTGGTGACGCACGCCTTTAATCCCAGCACTCGGGAGGCTGAGACAGGATTGTTGTGAGTTCACGTCCAGCCTGGGCTACAAAGTGAGTTCAAGGCCAGGCTGAACTGTGTAGTGAGACCCTGTCTCAAAAAATAGGGATTTAGCTCAGTGGTGTAAGTGCCTGCTTGGTAGGGATGAGGTTGTGAGTTTGATCCCTCATACCAAAAAAAAAAAAAAAAAAAAATCGGGCGCCGGGCACTGTAGCTCATGGCAGAACACTTTTAGCATTATGAAGCATGGGTTGAAGCCCCAGCAGCAGCAAAACAAAGCAAGTGACAATAGATGGAAACTCACGTTTAACAAAACAAACGAAAAAGATTTGCAAAGGATAAACAAGGTTAATACATGAAGTCCATCAAAAAATTGTATACACACTTCAGGAAAAGAAAAATCCTAGGATCCGTTTTCAACAAATGATGTTACCCTTGTTTGTGAGATCCCAGAGGATGTTGTGCATAACAGAAAACCCACTTCACTGCCCAGCCCTCGGGGAAGAAGCTGAAAGTGCACGTCCAGGAGTTTCAGTGATGAAGCTTTCCCAACCAGCGTCCACCGCACCAATAAACGTCTGGAAGCTAACGGACACCACTTTGGACACCTTTTGTAACTGTAGAGGCCAAAGATTACTTTCGTTGATCACATGATGTCTCAATAAATTCAGTATTAAAATATTTATACAAGTTTATCTTTTCCTGAAGGGTGTATATTTTTTGGCAGACTCTGTATAAGTGTGCTCACACACACAAATATATGTATATGCATATGAATATGAATATGCATAGGTATATATACTTATATATGTGTATGTATACATATTCTTTGTTTTTTTAAATATATAAAACTACATTAACAATTTAAAGATTGTATTGTTGGGCTTATAAAATAAACAGATGGGATAGGCATATTAATCACAGCAGAAAAATAAATGGAGTGAGGCTATAAAATTATATAGGACATACTTCTATACATCGTTTGAATTAATTTATTATAAAAGTGAAGTTGATTGTAAGAAGATTCATATGGTAATCCCAGAATAACCACTAAGAAAGGAGAAAAATCTTGTAAAAGAATTAAAATGGAGCACATTTAGTCAAGGTAAAAGAAAGGAATAAAGAACAAAAACACCTAAAACACACAGAAAACAAATCAAAATAAGATGACAGATGTGACATTTCAGGTCTGAAATAGCCGCACCGGTCTCACACGCTCAGCAGGCGGGCCTTTGGAGACCTACCCAACCACAGAGGCGCCGAAACCCTCAGCGGAGGAGACCTGGGCAAGCAGCTCACAGCCGAGCGCGCTGGTCCGAGGGGCCTTGACGAGAGGAGGGCAGCGCCCAGGCTGCGCCTTCAGAAGGCGGATGTCCAGCTCGGGCCGTCCACTTTCTCCGCTTCTGGCCACCAGGGGCTGAGCAGTTTTCCCTTGCCCTTCTGCCATACCACTTCTACCGCCCTGCTGACCCTAAACTCAAAGCTCAGAAACCGTGAGCCACAATAAACCACTCCTCCTTTGTGTTGCATGTATCAGGCGTTTTGTCCCAGGGACCAAAATGACACGGAGATTCAGGCACATTAATAACAATGGAAATGGCAGTAGATAAAGCAACCGGATGGAAGGACTGAGGCTGTCAAACTGAATGGAAAATGAATATGATTCAGCTCTATAACGTCAAAGGGTGATAGCTTTTAAATATATAAATAGACTGAAAGCAAGAAGATGGGAAAAGATACAGTGTGCAAAGAGCAAACATAAGAAAGGCGGCATGGCCATGATGATATTAGATGGCACAGGATTTCAAACAAACAGACAATGTTATAACGATAAAGAAGGGCACTGTAATAAACCCATGAATCATTCACGAAGATGTAACAACTCTCAGTGTTCATGGACTTAAAATAGGGCCCTGACATACATGAGGCAAAGACCGACAGATTGAAGAAAGAAAATAGGCTACTTAAAAATAACCTGTGGAGACATCATTATCTTACTTGCAAAAATGATTCAACCTTTAGCAATTTTGTGAACAAATTACATCTGAGAGGTAATTGTAGAAAGTGTCATTCAACAACAGAATACAATTACTTTCAAGTATGTATGGAATATTTTCAAGGACAAACAATGTTACATTATAAAATAAAGCTAAACATAGTTAAAACATTGAAATAATTAATGTATATTTTAATATCAATAAATTTAAAAATCAATGACAAATATTTTCATGAAAATAATACGTATGAAAAAACTTAACATTCAATATATGAAAACAAGTAACAGAAAAATAGAAGATACTTTGAAACGTGTGGAACCCAATATAATAAATACTATGTGATGCAAATAAAGCAGAAGCCAGAGGAAACTGTATAACTTTAAATATATACCCATATATGTTATAGACAATTTTTTATTTATACAATGGAACATATAGGCTATATATATCATATATAAATCAAATAAACTGTATTTTCACCAAACCTAGAGAATGAAGAAGAAGAGCCCTAATAAAAATTAAAATAGCAGTTACTGAAATGGAGAATGGAGGAAAATGAACATCAATCGTAACAGAAGTTGGTTATTTTGAAAGATCGGCAAAGTTAATTTAACTTTTGATTAAATTTAAAAGAATAGAGAAAAGATGAAAACTACAAAATCATGAGTGAATAGGGAAGTTACTCCCACACACATAAATAAAAACGTTTCAGGGAATACAGTAAATAATTAAGTGCCAATTGCATCAGACATATTTCTAGAAAGGTAGAAGGCAATAAAACTTATTTTCCTTTTTCTTTAGTCGCTCTTATTGCTCACAGGCCTTTGGACTTAGGTCTATATTTCTCTTTGAATTTGTGCATTTTCTTCGTTTTTCTTTGTTCTCTTTTAATCATATGATAGCTATTGATCTATCTTTGAGTTTGCTAATTTCTTCTTTTGCCAGCTCACACCCCTCTTTGAGCTTCTCTAGAACTGTTTTTTTTTATTTTTATTTTTGCTATTGTATTTTTCAACACCAGAATTTTCTACTTTTTAATTTCTATCTCTTGGTTGCTGCTCTGTAGTTGATGAAATATTGCTATAAACTGTAGCCATTCTTCCCGTAGTTGTTTGAATGCGGTTGCTGTGACCACTGGGAAGCACCCATCACCTCTGCTGTTCGGGTGCCACCCAGGCAGCTTCTCTCGTCTGCTTCCTCTGCTGTGTCTGAGTTTCCTGTTTCTTTGCAGTTACTATTTTTTCTTGAAACCTGGAGACTACAGATAACAAACTGCAGCAACTTTGATGTTGTGTCTCCCCCTTCTGGTTTGCCCTCGCTGTGGGCCTGTTTATTGGCTGAGCAATGAGCGGCGCCGTTTCAGTGAGGTCCACTCTGCCCCGCGATGCTGAACCCTGCTTCTTGGAGTGCAGCCTGGGCTGTGTGCGAGGTTCTGGGATGACAGTGGTTCTGAGAGAGCTTTGCCTCCCTCTCTTTTTCTGATCACACCCGGTCTCTGAGTCCCACTAATTGCCAGTTGATTGCTCTGTTATTTTCAACAATACCTGTGGGATAACTGGCTCCACAGTCTGCTTGGTATGCTTTGCAGTGGCACTTTCTGAGATCAGTTTTTATGCTTTTCTGACCCCAGGAGAACTCTTCTTAGAAATCCCTGGCTCTCTTGGGTGGACAGTTGGCTTGGGGTTTAACTTGCGTACTGTCAAAAATCTCCAGTTACCAATAGTCCCTTCATCCTGAACTTCTTCCATTCTCTTTTAAATTTAGCTTTCCAAGTATGT
>RJWM01020843.1:0-36349 GCA_004363535.1 Dasyprocta punctata
AGCCGCCTATGCCTTGACCAGGTGAGGAGCGACCCAGTGGTGCGAGGTCAGCAGCCCACATTTCAACAAGGGCAATTGTTAAAAAGTAATCGCCTTCACATTTCTAAATATCTATCTGCTCTTTTTTCTTTTTTTTGATAAGAAGTTTCTCTCTGGAAAAGGAACTTTGAAGCGATTGCTTTTCTGTGGAGACCGTGACGGGAAACTCACTGACCTGTCCTGCTAGGATCGCCGCTGCTCTGACCTGCATGGCGGCCCCTTCCTGCTGCTCGTCCCAGCCCCTGATAAAGGACGCTGGCTCAAGCATCCCTGCGCTCCGGGGGCTCAGGGCCAGGTCCTGCAGGTCCCCTGGCTGCTGCTGCCCTTGCCCTGCTCTGTGCACTGCAGCACCAGCCCGCCCTTCCCCAGCCGGCGTCAGTAACTGCTCCCTGGGCACCGTCATCCAATCCCCTGTGGTCAGCGATGGGGACAAAGGACTCCGGTGTCCACCCCATGCTCCGTGGGGAGCAGAGTCCCGGGACCCCTTCCCCAGCTCCTGTTTTGCCAGGAAGTGTCAGGCTCTCGCTCTGGGGAACGTGACCCCCAAGCAGGGTCACCTTTTCCCTTTATCCCTCGGCCCCTCGCTGCATTCCAAGCTGTCCGGGAGGTGGCACATGTATGCCCCCGGCAGACACTGAACCACTGTGAAAGTGCTCGCCTGTGTCACTGTTCAATATTCCCCGGGAGTAAACTTTTCTTTCTCTTTAGCCAGGCTCGAAAGAAAGGGTCCTGCATCAGCCTTGTGACTCTCAGTGGGGCGTGAACTGTGACAAGCTGACAAGGAGAGTGGAGGAAGGCACAGAGGTGGACAGGCGCGGGAGGAGGCGCCGGTGTGGGTGGAGGTGAGTGCGACCAGCGACACAGGTGCGGACGCAGGTGCAGTCCAGGCAGAGGGACCAGTGGGATGCAGGTGTGAGCCACCCAGCTGATCCAGCTGTAGGGCTGGGGTCTGACCAGACAGCAGGGGCAGGTGCGGGCTCGGAGCTCGGTGGGAGGAGGGCTGGCGGGTCCTGGGCTGGCGCTGGTCCAGCCACCCACGTGGCCGTGAGTCCACACTTCAGGCCAGGCCTCCACGCATCGCTGCGCGGCTGCGGATTCCAGGTTCCAGGGCACCTCTCCCCGGTCAGGGCTGCGGTCGGAGAGCTGCAGGGAGCTCGGAGGAGGCCATCTGGGCAGGCTTGGGGGCAGACGCCTAGAACCCGAAGCTCAGGACACAAGGCGAGGGGCGTTGGGCAGGCTAGCTCAAAGTCCCTGTCCAGCGCACCCCTCAGGGGCTGGCACGCTGCAGCCAGCCTGGCGTGACTGGGAGGGGGACTCTCAGGCGCCCTGCGCCCTGCGCCCTCGCTGTCCTGCCTCCTGTGGTACTTTTGTCCGTTGTGTTCTGCTGAACAGGTCATTAATCTGCACATGAAACCAAACCGGGCAGGCGGCTGCCCTAGAAAGGGAACCCTGTCTCTCTTAGTTCAGGACTGACCCGTCCCAGTTTGCCCAAAATTGCCTGATTTTAATACCGAAAGCTTTGCACACCCCGGAAACCCCCGCTCTGTCCTGGGAAGGCCTTGGGGCAGATATTAAGACGCGCCCACAGCGAACCCACTGCACAGGGCTGTGGCAACCAGGCCTGCAAAATCCCTGCGGCCACACCCTGGGCGCACACGCGCGCTTCCAGACGCAGCCGCCAGAGGGCAGCAGAGGACCGCGGGTCTGAAATAGGCCACTCCGGGTGGGAACCCGCCGGGTCTCCTCTGACCCGGGCCCTGCAGGACGAGGGCCTCCGTGGGACGCGCGCCCGGAGACCCTCCCGCCGCCCTGCGTTTGGGCAACGCCTGCTGTGCTTGGTCTGCAGTTCAGGCGTCTTCAAGGTCTTCAGGTCGGTTTTCCTGGCGTCGGAAGGGTGGAGGTTTCCCGGGAGCGCAGAGGTGACCGCCGTCGGGCTGGAAGGCGGCTGCAGGCACGCGGCGCTGCGCTGGCCGTGTCCGGGGTTTGGGGGATCGCTTGGGCCTTCGGGTCTGCTCGGGACCGTGCCACGGCTGCGGAGGCGCGCGGCTGGTGAAGGAGCCCGCCCATCCTCGGGGCAGGCAGTGACCACCGGGCCGAGGCCAGCAGTCCAGCCGGTGAGGCCCTGGGCACCGCGGTTCAGCCGTGCCCGGGTCTGCCAGGGGCCAGCGACGCGGGCGGTGCCAGCGCCCGGAGCCGGCTGGCGGCAGCTGCGACCCCAGAACTGTGGGCCCGCGGTGGCCACTGTCGCCGGCCCCCTTGGCCTGTGGCCGTGTCCTCCCCACGGGCCTCGGCTTCCTCCTCCCCTCCCTGCGTCCTCCAGGCTCTCCCTTCCTAGGGTGCAATCCCTGGGCCCGGGGCCCCTCCTGCACCCTCGTCTGATCCCAGCCGCCGAGCCCCTAAAGAGCCGCGAGTGGCCGGCCGTGGGTCCGCTGCAGCCCAAGTGCCAGGCCCAGAGTCTCCCGAGAGGCTTTGCCGCACCCTCCCCGCTCCGCCGCCGGAGGACACAGCCGCCCTCTAACTGGGCGGGACCGACCGGGAACTCAGTCCACTGCCTTGGGAATCCTGAGACTGCCGGGAAGCGGACCCTGCAGGAGCCACGCCAGCCGGGCTCCCTCGGGGGCGCCCACCAGAGGGCGCCCTCGCCGGCTTCCGAGTCCTAATCTTTGCGCTCTCCCTTGCAGGAGCTGGACGAGGAGGGCAAGGGGAGGCAGGCCCGGAACTGCGAGCCAGCCCGCCACCTGCCAGCGCCCCACGCACAGGGCCAGGTCGCGGCCACCAGCGCACGGGCGCTCGAGGGCCTGCTCTGGTGTCAGCCCTGAGGTGGCGGCCGCGTGCCCTGTGCTCCCTTAAGACCCGGAAGGGCCAGCGGTCCAGATTGAGCGGAGCGCAGGTTCGGGTCCCCAGCCTGGTCTTTGGAGCGGCTCCTGCGTGCTCCGGAGCAGGGAGTCAGCCCCACCGACAGGCGCGCGGGCGGGCACAGCTGTCCCGGGTCCAGGGCACCGCCTCCTCCCACGCCTCCCGTTTGCTCACTGATCCCCAGTGCCACCTGCGCGGCCCTGCGTGCTGTGTTCTGCCCTCCATCCCCAGGCCGTGAGCACGGGTGACCAAGAAACCGCGGGCGGTGGCCCGGCCCTGCTGTGCTGTGTGTCTGGCCATCCCCATCACCCCTGGCAGGTGTCCCGGCTCGCCAAGCGTGTGAAGAGGAGACTGCGCTGTGGTCTCAGCAGGGCCCGCCGGGGAGACAGCACAGCAGGGACGTCGGCCGCACTGTGTGGAAGTGAGAGCCCAGCGCTGGGCGCCCCGCCTTGTCCAGGTGGGGGACGCACGCAGTCTCCCTGCAGGGCAGCTGAGAGGGGCCCAGTGCCAGGCCCTGGACCCCAGAGGAGGAGGTCCTGCACTGACACAGGCCTGCAGGGGGCGTCTGAGTCACAGGAGCCACCGTGATAGATGTGACAAGCAGGCCATCAGGCCCTCAGCCTTTCTGCTCTAGGTCAGGGCCTGAGCCCAGCTGCGTCTGGGCAGCTGACCCCGCGTGGTGCCGTCCTCTGGACGGAAGAGGAGCGAAGAGGCTCCGGACGGGGCTTAGCATTCTTCCCCCGACCTGCTGGGCCTGCTTGGGCAACAGGCTGCTCTTCTCTAACCGTGAACTGGCACCGGGCAGGGACTGGGCCGAGAAGCTGGACGGAGGCACGGTGAACTGACCCTGCTGGACTTCGGGTGGCCTCATTGCCCAGGACCTGTGGTCACGGGCCCTGAGAATCCTTCCTCAGGTCCCCACAGAGCTGTGGACGGAACTGTTACAACTCCACATGAAGTATTAAGGACTCCGGAAGGGTGAGGCTAGCGTGGTCTGGTAAATTCTACAAAACAAATGGAGAGGTGAGGAAAGAAAAGCAGAGCCTCCAGACCTGCAGAGCCGTGCGCAGGATAAATGGCCAGCACGAGCTCAAGGGCACTCGCTGACATCACAGCAGAGTTCAGCGAGATCATGTAACTGTCACCTCCAGAAGACAGGACTTGATGCATGAATGGTCAGGAGATGAACCCTTGATTCATACGCAGCGCATGACAATCACCCACGTTCCCGTGCCAGTACTTTTAATTTAATAAGCCCAGGCGTCAGGGGCCACTCGAGATAGACTGCAGCTGCCGCCGCCCACGCCCTCCTCCCTCGAAGAGTTCCCCTCCCCTCTCCCTCCCTCCAGCGCCTACAGGGGCAGCCTGTGCTTGGGTCCCTGTGTGTGTAGCAGTGTGTGCACACGCGTGTGTACGCCTTCCCCCAGAGCAATGCATATATTTCCGCAGCTGACTGTTTGTCTCGTGCCCCGCTGTTAGCCTGGAGATGCTGCAAATGTAGCCATCTGTGTTTCCAGTGACCTCTCTGTTGAGTGAAGAAAAGCCACCAGCCCAGGAGAGCCCAGAAAGCAGATGGAGTTCTCATGCGAGTTCCAAGCCGAAAACTGTTCCAGTGTCACCCTCCCAAAGGGGGCGACTTTTTTATTAAATCGCCCAAGGGTGAGCAGCCGCTGGAGCACCCCGGTTACTTTTTTTTCCCAAAGAATAGCAACTGCGAAGAAAGAAAATTAAAAATGAATTCATGCTGGGCTAGAGGTTAAGTGCATTGCGCACAGTGAAGAGGAGACTGATTTTTAGAATTTATTTTCATGCTTCTAATAAAGAGGCACTCGGCCATGATAAGGGACAGCGTTTCTCGAACTATCAGGAAAGATGTGTGTCCTTAAGTGAACGGTCATGAAAGAATCAGGGCGGAGGAGGAAGGAGGGGTCGCCCTGGGTGCAGGCCGCCTCTTCCCGCCGGGCCAGCGCCTGTGCCCACCAGCCGCCTGGGCTGGGGCTCGAGAGAGAAAGCCTCCAAAGGGCCTGGGCGCCCCCGCGTGGGGACTTTCCTGAGGGGACAGCAGCTGTTGCAGCTGCCTAGGGCTGGGATGCCCAGACTCACCACACCGAAGCAGCCCTCTACGGGGCAACAGTAACAGCAAGGCCCTGCAGAACCAGGAAGCACAAATTCCCAAAACCAGCAAGGTCGAGCGATAAGAAAACTCGGGAAAGCAAACCGATCCAGCGAGCAGTGCAAAGAACCCTCGGGTGCCAGGCGTGAGACTCCTCCAAACACAGAGCCAGGGTGGGAGTCAGCAAGGGGCACCAAGCTCAGGGCCCAGGGCCCACGGGGAGGGCGGAGCCTGTGCCGGTAAACACCAGAAAAGCCCTGGAGCAGCTCCACCTGCTGTGGGAGCCAGGAAGAGCAGAGCTTCCCCAGGGCGCCACCTGGGCTGGGGTTGTCCGTGTCACAGCTCACCCGGGCCAAGCTAACCACCCACACCCCAGACTCGGGGCAGCTCCTCCTCAAACTTCGCTCTCCCGGACCTGGAGGAGCCAAAGATCCCTTGGGGCCAGCAAACAGATCTTTGAAGGCGCCTCTCACGAACACCCAAACCTAAATCAGGGTGGAGGCACCGGGCTTGCGTTTTGCAGTTGCTGATCCACCAGAGCAAGGGTCCTAAATTGTTCATTAAGGTTTGGAAAGAGAGATCGATAAAGTGGTATCTGGTAGAGAAGTCTCTGAAAAAAAAAACTAAGATCTCCATTTCCACAAATATGTATAAATAAGGTTAACATTTTTGCCTCATCTTGTCTTTAATTTTTGCAATTTAACTTTAATCAAATTCAATTGTAGTTGAAATATGTATTCGAAGGAATAGCACTGAAACCCTGGATAAATTCAAGTCAAAAGTAGCCCATGTAGGGACGATCCAATATTGAATTGGGTGGGCATCCACTGTGTTCCCTTGTGTAAAAGGCTGGATAATAATTGCAACTTTTTTTCAATGTTTATTTTCATTAGTTCACGTTTGCAGGACGTGATGATAAGATTCATCGTGGGGCGTCGGCACGTGGACACAGCGCATCTTATTATTTTTATTTCCCTTCCCTCCCCTCCCCTCCAGACTCCCTCTTCCGCCCTCTCTTGGTTTCCTTCCCACTTACAAAAGATCTGGCTCCCTGCTTCCTATTACCTGATGATTGGAATCTTTATGAAAATCCATGCACACGATCTGCGTCCTCACTACCAGCCCTAGAGTAGAAACACATAGCTGGAGGTCAAACTCTGTAAAGCGTATGTTGTGTCAACTGAGATTTTTATATCAGAATCATTTTACAATTAATTCTATATTTAGCTGTTCACCCTACACAATATTTTATGCAAAATTGCAGAGATATTTTCTTACATAAACTATGGGGTGCTGCAGGAGAGACTAGAATTTTACCTGGGAAATAAACAAATGCCCATCCACTATCCGCATATCAAAATACCTGCCACAAGAGGGCGCACAACTGCGCACACCCTGCTTTGTGTACTTGCTTTTTACCGTACCTCTTCCCTAGTATTTACTGAGATCAAATGCTCGGGAGGCTGAAGCAAGCAGTTTGTGGGTTCCCAAGAGGATGCTTTGAAGAGCTTGTAAGGTAACATTTCCTTTGGTGGATAAAACCCCCCCTAGAAGAAGGACCAAGGGGAAACCAGCCAAAAGGTACCAAAGAAGAAGGGACTGAGAAGGACGGGGTGCGTCAACATTGACAGAGCGCCCCTTGAACAGAGGGCCAAAGGGTCCCCACTTTTGCTGGTTTTGCTGTTGAACTCACAGAGGACCGCACCTCTAAGGCAGTGACAGGATCAGCATTTTGCTGTGTGTGTGGAAGCCAGGACCCTGTTAGACTCCATGCTTCAAGGAATTAAATGCAACAATAGATAGATGGAGAGACAGATCGATGAATAGAGAGATGATAGATATAGATAGATGATAGATGGATGGATTGATAGAGATAGATGATGGATGATAGTTATAGATAGATGATAGATGAATAGACAAATATAAATAGATGATGGATGGATGACTAGATAAATATAGATAGATCATGGATGGATGGATAGATATAGATAGATGGTGGGTGGATGGATAGATAGATATAGATAGAGGAGAGATGGATGAGTAGACAGATAGATACAGATAGATAATAGGAGGAGTCAGGCTCAGAGCTGGTCCTATTCCTGCACCTACTCCTTTCCATCATTTGACCTTTCAGTGCTGGGGAAGTCAATGCATAGCCGTCAGTGCCGTGGAAAGAGACGCTAGCCACGTGGAACAGCATGTTCTTTTGGCGTCACCATCGGATCCTCTAGAAGAGACACAGATGCTCTTCCACTCCTACTCTTCCCTTCTTGAGCCGTTTAGTGAACTCAAGAGAGAGACCCCTTGTTGTAGTCAGGGGTTGCAAGGAGAACAGTTACACATAATTTATAGTATTATTTATAATGGCCACCCAAGGAGTCAAATATAAAAACTGCAGGAAATCTGCCCACACACTGAAGACCTAGAAAATCCAGCTGAGGGGCTGGATCCCATGGCAGTAACCTGCACGAGTTCAGCTGAAAACCCAGAGCCCACGACAATGACTCATGCAAGTCTATTTCATGGATCTGTGCTGGGAGGGCCCAAAGGTCAGTGGTGGAAGCTAGAAAGTCTGTGACAACAGATTGAAGGATCTGTGCCAGTAGGTTGAGGGTTCTGCACTGGAGCCAAGAAATGACACTCAAAATAAGGACCAGGGCTCCCCTGAAAAGTACCACAGCCATCCTCAGTGACAGTGAGGTCCTGAGCTCCTCCAACAATGAGAACAGTGGAGTCCATATCAGGAAGCCAGCGTGACAGCTTCTCCTGGAGACTGAGCAGCACACATCTTCCCCTCCAGAGGCCAGGAAGCGATGCTCAAAGTAAGGACCAGAGCCCCGCCAAAGTGAACCACAGCCACTCTCAGCGACAAGGTCCTGGGCTCCTCTGATGATAACAGCTGAGTTCATATCACCGAGCCAGCATGACAAGCTCCTCCAGGAGAACCAACGGCTCCAAACAACAGCAACGCTTAGAAAAACCCACAGCGTTGCTCTTCCTCTCCAGGTCTCCTTTTTATGCTGGCAACAGTCCTCAGGCGGGCTGTCCACACTCAATACTACGCTGATTCGGTTCAGCTGGTGTTTAAATTGACCGCCAGCTACCAATCCACTAGATCCCTCCACAGGGGCAGAGCCCGTCCTCCGCAGGCAGCAAACACAGCGGGCACGACGTCCCGAAGATGGGAAAGGAATCCTCGCGGTGTTGAACAGGACCCAGGCCACCCGAAAGGATCCCTCATTTCTGATTAAGCAGGAAGCCGGAGTCCTTTTCCCCTTGGGGCCACCTTCTCTCTGTTGGTGGCACTGGGAGTTACAGGCGTTCCTGGGCTTCCACTGTGAAGTCGGAAGGTGTCGCCAAGACTTTCAAAAGCAGATTTCCGGGCCTCAGCCCCAGGGACCCTGACGCACAGGTCAAAGGGCCCTAAGTGTGACTCCTGAGGTCTTTCTAATTCTATTATCCAGTGCTGCTTCTGCATAATTCTTCACTCACTTTCGCTTTGATCATCAATGTGGAGTTCACAGGTCGATTGCTTGTGACAACCAAGGCTCCTCGATTTCTGTCCTGTAGGTCAGCCGTCACCACTCGGCGGGCCTGTGCCCTTGAGCCTGTTTTCAGCTCGGTCACTTATTTGTACCACTTGCCTTTGTTTCCATCCTGCTAGAGAATGAGCAGTGATGCTCGCAGAGTGCAGAATACCTGCTGCATCCGGCGGGGGTTCTCACACACAGGCACACGCGCGTCTTCCCGAGGGCTGTTGGCTGGATTAGGCTGCCCCGGGGAAATGAAGCCATTTCTCCACTGACTCAGCGCTCCTTCTCGTGCCTCTATTACTGCCGTCATCTTCCTGGAAGCTCGTCTCTTCCTCTTAAATTCCCGACACTGAAGGGTTTCTGCAGAAGCACGTGCTGCCCACAGCGAGCTGCGTAGGTTGGGAGAAACGTGGGTCAGAGCGTGTGGAAGGACCCTGCATGGTCCTGTGAGACTCACACGTCTGTTAGAAACAATTCCTTTTGGTTTCCCTTACAGAAAAGGATTAGTTCATCCCAAATGGGTAGGACTGTCCTAGGTCTATTGGTACACGGCCCTGTGAATGTGGTTATTAATTCATTTTGGAAAGTGGTCTCTGACTACAATTTATTTCCACTAAACCATGCCTGTCCCACATATTGTGTCCCATTTCGTTAGGGCCCTGTGTCTTTTGGAGCTGCCTCCTGCTGCTGAGTTTATTGGAGAGAGCTTAAGCGCTTAGTCTCTGAGGAAATCCTCTGGGTTATATGAATGCACCTGGTTTCAGTTGGGAAGAAACTCATCCTCCAAATGCATGTTTGGGGCTAGATTTTTTTTCCAGCCATCCAACACAAAAAGTAAAATGTATGTGACATCACCCCTGGGCATTAACAGCACAGCAACAGAGAGGGCCTGTGGTCTAAACAGAACCACAGTACATCTGGGGTCCCACTAGCAAAGAAAAACTGCACTCATGCTGCTGAAATGGAGAAAAGTACACGCTTTCCATTTTCACATAAAAACACATAGAACTCAAAGTTGATAAAGCATGCACACTGTGTGCGTGTGCGTGCACATTTTAATCTAAGTTTGGGGTCCTTCACCTCATCTGGCTCTCAGGTTCTTACATGAACTCAATCACCTACTTCATGGCTGTGTTGGTTGAACACAATTTCATTAGCTTAGGGATCTTTTCTGAACTCTGCTTCTACAAGAGATACCTCACGGATTCTTGGAGTGATTTACAAACATAATATGGTGCCTGTAGCTGGCCCAGGGAGCGCTTTCTCCCGTCTGCCCCGGGGGCTGTGCACAACCTTGTCTGCAGGTCCAGGCGGGAGTCAGCCCCTCAGCGGTCACCTGGCCATTGAGTCCCCTCCCCAGAGGTCCTGCTGCCAGCAGCCTTTGACCTGATCTCGCGGCTCGGCCTCCCAGCCCTGGGGAAGGCGGAATCTGTCCTACAGGGGCTGTGCTACAGGCTCCTGCCTGGAGTGCCCCCCTTCTGCCGCCACCTTGGTGTTCTGGGATGTTTGCTAATTTGTCCAGGAAATCACTGTCACCGGGAAGCAGGGACATTCAAGATGGAGTCAGGGGAGAACCACCTCATGACCCTATAACCCAGAGGTCTTAGGAGGGGCCTGCAGCGTGTTCAGGGGCGCAGATCATGCCTGTGATGAAATCTGCCAGAGAGGAATTACCTGCAACTAGAGCAGGGCTGAACGTGCTGGGCATTTCAGGGATCAGCGGTGGGGATGCTTTAGGGACAGTGTCACCTGCCATTGGGAGTCCCTCCCAGCGGTAGCTAAGTTGCTGTGAGCTGTCCCTACCATGGCTCTGTAAGACAGACACACAAGGACAGACAGGGGTCCCATGTGGGGGGTGTGTCCGGCGTGCAGGCGCAAACCTTCGGGAATGAAGGAAACGGAATTTTATAACCGGTCGGTGGGAACGACTGTACTGTGAGAACTGTCAGAAGATTTCTTCATGAAAATGGATGTTCCGATCAGTAAGACAGGCTTTGTATTCAGGAACAGAGTCATATTTTTGTGCTCTTTTCTACAGTAAATCTGAAGAAAAAGACTTTTAGCAAGAAGGTTGCAGTAAGCTGGGTGTGGTGGCGCACGCCTTTAATCCCAGCACTTGGGAGGCTGAGGTAGGAGGAGCATTGTGAGTTTGAGGCCGGCTTAGGCTACAATGCGAGCGTAAGGCTGGCCTGAGCTACACAGTGCGACCCTGCCTCAAAAACCAGGGCCGGGAGTTTGGCTCAGTGGCTTAAGCGCCTGCCCTGGCAGGCATGAGGTTGTGAGTTCAATCCCTAGTGCCGCAAAAAAAAAAAAAAAAAAAAGAGGAAGGTTGTAGTAAATAATTCTGCTAATTTTGCTATAGAAAAAATACTGGGATGTCACTATCACTTAAACAAATTGGGGAACCGGTGAACTCAAGGCTTACAGGAAGCTGTAACAGAGGACTAGCTGTTCCTTTGCAATTTCTGTGCATATGCTCCATCTAGATTATAATTTCCTCAGATTTATTTTCCCTTCCAAAACAAATACTTTTCTTGTACTAAGTCCTAAGTGTTGGAGAGAAGCCTTGGTCCTGCCCAAGCTGCGTGGGAAAGGCAGGGCCTCTACCGCTCCCGGGCTGGGGACGGGGCTGGTGCCCACTCAGCATCCTGACTCCTACTCCTCTGCCCGAGAACCGACATCCAGGCTCCCAGGGCCAGGGAGGAGTCCTGCCTCAGTTGCCCTTTTGCCTCCTGTGGCCGCCACTGCTCCTTTGCTCACTGAGGGGCTGCAGACCCATTTGCTCAGGGACGCTGCTCTGCGGTCCCCTGGCTGGGTGGCTGAGCCTCCCTCGGGACCTGCCGTGCTGCCGCTCGTGAAGGTCTTCCCCGAGCCCGCTGCTCCATCTCCAGCCAGAGCACCCGCACCTTCGCCCTGGCTCCCTCTCCGCACCCCAGGCTCCGCCCTCGCATCACCAAGCACTGCTCGTCCTTCCGCCAGAGCCTCCCTGGCGCATCCGCCGGGATGTGTTCTGGAGACCCCGAAGGCAGGGACGGGAACGTGCAGGTAGGCTGGTGCGTGTGAGCCCAAAAATGACTCCACGATTTGCAAACTCAATGTTGCAATTTTTTTTTTCTTGAGCCCCGATCTGGTAGCGATGCTGTGGGGGAGGAAGAGAGCTGGTTCTCCCTGCAGCTCAGAGAGAGATGCTGCGTTTACCCCGGGCCCACACTGCCGAGGTCGGGGCTCCGCACTGCTGCCCAGACGGGGCCCTGCCTCAGGGAGTGGATCCCGCTCCTTGGCTATTATTTTCCTACACAGCGCTTCCCAGTCTCGGGTCTCCTTCCGGTCCATCCAGGACCCCTCTCTGGATCTGCTCTTTCAGGCTCTTCAATTTCCTGCTTCTCTGTGTCCCACCCTGTGACCCTGCCGTGCAGACCTTACTCAGCCCACCTGGCACGGTCACCGTCCAGGCCCCTCCCTTCCAGGGACCCAGTTCCCACAGCAGGATAAGCACAATCCTGTCCAGGCCCAGAAAGACCCCCTTGGCCCCGAGCTGGGACCCTTATGTCACCCCTCTCGCATCTGCACACTCAGCTGCTAACCCACGTCTGAGATTTCCTCTCCCGCTCTTCTCCGGAGCGAATCCCCACAAATTTATGAATTTCCATTATTTATTGAAAGATACAATGGCCTGCACTGCGGAGAGCAGGAGGATGACCCCGGAGTCAGGCGTGGTCTCAGTGAGGATTTGGAAATTCTGGGTATGGGGAGACGTGGACCCTTGTTTGGCAGTTCTCTGACTTGGCGCATGTGGCCGTGCCCATGGGAGTGGGGGTTCCCGAGCCTGGTGTGACAGCTCTGGCTTTGAGCAGCGCGGTCCTGCTCACGCGGAGCGGTGCTCTCTTCCCTGTAGCGCGTGAGGCTGGCCTCCCTGAAATACTGCACACAGATGCACTGAGCGAGAGGAAGGACACGCGTGGGTAACCACCACGAGCACGCGGGTGTTCACTCCTGTCCCGAAGAGGAGAACTTAGGAAACACATGGTGTAGAAAACTAATGCAAGCTTTTATGGAGCAAGTATCTGTGGGTTTTTTTTTTAATCCATAAAATGGTACCAGCAAACACCTTGTCAGAAGTGATATGAACATATTGTCTCTCATAGTAGCTGGACTGCAAAGCGACTTCTGCCTTTGGAAGTTGGCGTCCGGCAGTGACCATTCCATCCAGTGCGCCTCCCAAGCAGGCGACTCCCAAGGGACAGGGAGTTTTTTGCTGTTGTGACAAAGTGACTGAGCTCAGGGCTGAGGCTGGGCAGACAAGTGAACTTACAAGGCAGGAGGGTGTCAGTAAGGTGCAGAAAGACACACACACACCTGAACCTCCAGGGCCTTCGCTTTCACACTAGCCTCACATGGTGACCTCTGCAGGGTTAGTGCACTGTGTGCTGAACAAAGAACGAAGAGACTCCTCAGATTAGGCGCCATGGACTTTATCGTACACCTGGATGTTGCACAATTGGAAGCGCTTTAGACTGAATCAGGCCAACTTCATGCAGCCCTGCATGCTGACTGCCCACTGGTCCTGCGGTGGACCGGCAGAGCGGCGCGGTCACTTCCTCCTCCTCTGCTCTGCAGCGGAGCTTTCATTATTCCATCACCGCTCCCCGTGACCTGACCGCTGTTACTCCTCATGGTGTGGGACTTGCTGCTTTCTCCTCTTTCTTGCCAGCCTGACTGCCTCATCAAGTGTCCTGGGTCAGTCTGGCTGCCACGCGTCCCCCAAACATGTTTACTAACTCACATGTGCCCAGAGCAAGCACACCCATGTGCACACACACGCATGCATGCACACACATCGTGCCTTCCCAGTAGAGGCAAACCCGATGTGCCCAGATGGGGTCTGAAGTCAGCTCCGGGGCTGGGAGTCTGTTCCACCTTCAGCCCTTCATGAGGCTCAGGACCCACCGTGTGGAGCCAGCCTCTGGGTGAATTTGCGTGTGCCCCGTCCTGGGCTCTGTCCCTGACCCAGGCAGTGCACCCCCATGGGGCTTTCTCCTTGCTTATTCACCCTGCCGAGTCCAAGTCACAGTCTACACCATCTCTTCATCAGCAAGGGCAGAGAAGGCTGCAAAGACAGAGTTGAGTCCAGTGGTCTACACAGAGAGGAACCCACCCTTTCCTCAAGTAAAGGCGAAGCAGTAGCTTTTCTGTAACTTCAGAGGCCATGTGGAGAGCTTGAACCGGGTTCCAGTTCCAGCGCCTCGAGGTGGAGGTGGCCACACTGTCCACACCGACTCCCTGGGTTTATGAGGAGATCCAGGTTGCGGTAGTGTCAGCACTGTGGGCGAAGGGAAGACACTTCCAGGGTCTGCTGCCTTCACCCCCACTCAGACGCTCAAGATGGGACCCTAAAGGCCGCCACCGAGCCGGGTGTGGGGAGCATTCTGTCTCTGCGAAGAAAAAGGGCGGAGAGGCGCCCACGCAGCGCCCCTGGGGAGTCAGCTGCACGCTGGCCGGACACAGAAGACACAGGAGCTCCGGGTCACCCTGACGGGGGCCTTTGTTCCCTGCACCCAGGTGTGGGGCAGAAGCCAGCATCTTTCCCTGTCTGCTGGGACTCAGCCCACACCTCAAGGAGGCCATCTGAGTGCTGCCCAGCAGGGGCTGCTGACCTGTCCACACTGCCACCGTGACCAGAGGACAGGATGGAAGCCATCCAACGCAGCTGCGGAGGGGGTCTTCCCTGGGGCTCAGGAGCTGGGTTCTGTCCACTGCAGGGTCCACAGTGACCCCCACCCACATAACTGTGCACCCACCAGTGACTGAGCCAGGCCGGGGGTAGAGTCCCTCACTGACCACAGCCCTGGCCTCCCAGCAGCTGGGACCTGCAGCCCAGAGCCAGGAACTGGGGACACAGAACCTGTCGGGGACAAACATCTCTCCCAGAGAGAGACCTGCTCCTCGAGATCTCCTTCCAAACAGGAATGATCTCAAACAATGGCTATGGGAAATGGAGAGGAACATAGAAATTTGTAGAACGTAGTTAACTGAAATACTTTAAACTCCAAAATAAGAAAAAAGGCATTTGAGAGAAACCATCACAAAATAGAAATAGCAACAAAGAAAGTTGAATATCATTAAAGTAGATTAAAATCAATAGTTGGTGTGTTCTAAGGGAAATTACATTCATACTAACAATGCTGTTCACCTCCTTAACGTGGGTTACACACTTCTGCTTCACCAGCTTTCCTCTTTGGTAAATGGCTGTCAGGCGCCATCCCTGGGGAGACTGCAGCTGTTCCCCCCGCCACCCAGGGCTCTCCACACGAGGGACTGGAGCGGATGCTGATGAGAAGAGTCACCTTTAACTTTTCCAGGATGCCCGGATCTTCAGAGTTGTGCAACAGAGAAAAATGCTAAGGGCGATTGCCCAGTCCTTAATGATGCTTAAAATGATGCATACAATGATGCAAAAGCAACGGAAAGGAACAAACACGCTAACGCAGACTTAGACTACAATTCCCTGGCTGCCCATGCGCTGTCGGTAACCATGACCCGTGGCTGTGCCCACCCAGAGGCCGGGATGGCCCCGGGCCACGGGCCACGTGGTCTGCGCTGTTTCCTAGGGGGATGATGGGTTTGGACCAATCCCGTGAAGTCTTCAGTCTCCTCTGTGGCCTGAGCCAGGTGTCTCTGTAGGATTGATGCTGTCAGGGGTGAGACTGGAGAACCCCACGCCTCAGGCTGTGTCTGAAATGTGGCCTCAGAAGCCAGCAAAAGCCCCTCAGGGACATGGCAGGGGACCCTGGTGTTGGGACAGCTGCATCCACAAAGGCGTGGGAAGAAGGGGCACCGGAGAAACGAGAAAGAACTGCCAGGCTTTCGGCATCACAACGCTGAAATTAAAATTTGCGGTGAAAAGTCTTTCCTGAAGTTTGTTTTGATTTGATATTTCCCCCAGAAGACCACAGGAAATGGTCAAAACCTTTGATTAAAATGCATCCTATTCCAACTTTTCCATAAAGTGAAAATTTTGTTTTCTTGGTAAAAAGTGGTGATATATCAAAAGCAGTTTTTCAGAAATTTCCAAGCAAATTGAATCACACAGTTGCATAAAGTTTATCTTTTTAAAAACTGTGCCCCATTACATCAAAACCATAACTTGATACTTTTTGAATATTTTTGAAAAAATCAGAATTTCAGGCGTATAAGGGCCAGATGGCTGCACACACTAAAATAATTGAGAGAAGCCAAAGCATTTTTAATGTTAAAATTTGATAGAAAACTAGAGGAAGAAATCTTTCCTCCCCTTCTACATTCTGGAATGTTTTCAAAATAGTGAATTATTTTAGGACTATGTGCTCCCTCGATAAGAACAGTGGAGCAGGGCCAGGGCGGGACCGGCCAAGCCTGAGCTTAGCGGCAGCAGACCAGAATGTGGGAGACTTTTGGGGCTCACAGGACAGGGAAGGAGACAGCAGATCCCAAATGCCAAGAGACTCCCAGTAAATGCGGGGCTTTTAAAATTCAACGTGCTCTTTCAATAGAGCGTCTCCACAGAATTCCATCAGGCTGGGCAACAAAGTGATTTCATAACAAAAACAGTAAAGTTTTTGAAAGCCTCCCTGGGGCACGGGCGGCACACCTGTACTCACAGTGAGGGGCGCTGAGATGGGAGGCAGCAAGCTCAAGACCCATCTGGATGTCTTAGCCAGGCCCTGGATCAGAAAGAAAGGCCTGGGGACATAGATCAGGGGTACAGCACGCTTGGTTTGGTCCCCAGTAAAAACGTCTTGTTGACCACGCCATCTGCTCTTCACCTAGGCTTTGGGAAGCCCCGCAGCCCCTCTCCTAGCTACTTCAATGAGAGCGCTGGGGCCATGTCAAAGCGCTCCCGAGAGCCTACTTCTGTCCCACCAGTGGGAACCTCACTGTCACCCATGAGCCTCGGTGTCTTGCTCCATGACTGAGGAGGGTAACAGAGGTGTCCTGGAGCCTGAGCCACCAAGCGACCCCTGGCCCGGTGGCTGTGTGGATGCGGAAGGTGCAGGGTCCACTCCTGCCCACCCCCGCAGGACCACCTGGACAGGACAGTTGACAATTTCTGATGATACCAAGTGTGGGTACCTAGGAGTCAGAAATGGTCCAGGCACAGAATCCGAGAGGCTGTCTCCCATGGAGACAGAGCAGCCAGGCAGGACCCCACAGCCCCAGCAAGGCAGGTGCAAAGGGAGGGCGCATCCTCTCACAGGGGGACCCAGCGCATGACCTGAAGCGGAGACCCGGACCCTAGCCCTTCCCCTTCCTCCCCTTTGCCTGCTGACCACGAGGTGAGCGGTTTGTGCCTTGCGCTCCCCCATTGCCACAAGAGCCCAGAGACCACCAGGTTCACTAACTGCATCACGGACGGGCGTCCCCCAAACTGCGAGCCCGAATAAGCACTGGTGTTTGACAGCTGATCACCTCAATGCAGTCCTGCAAAGCTGCCCGGCAGTGCCCGTCGGAGCAGGAGAATTCCCAGGCAGTGCCCGCGGGGTGAACCTCACGGAAAAGCCGCTCTGACGGGGGGAAGCAGGGGCGGCACTAAGAAGCACAGGTCTCTCGCTCTGAGCACTGAACAGTGAATCCACAGGGGCTTCAGCCAGCACTCTGGGGGTGCACTGCGCCCCGGGTGAGGGTGGCCTCGCCAGGCCCCAGGGAAGCTGCTGACTCTGGGTCCCATCTGCCAGCCCCTGTGACCACGGTCCACCCAGACTGGCCCCCGGAAGGACCCCAGCAAGGGGGCAGGGAGCTCTGGGATCAGATGGATTTTTCCCTTCAGTGATTTTCCTTTCACATTTTATTTAATTATTCATTTTAGCAGTACCGGGGATGGAACCCGGGGGCTTACACTGACCTACAGCCCAGGCCTCTTTCTATTTTTTTATTTTGAGACAGAGTCCTGTTAAATTGCTGCATTTCCCAGGCTGAATTCAAACTTGGATCCTCTGCCTCAGCCTTCCAGGGTGCCACGGTTTTCTTAGGCATGGAGCCCATCAGCCCTGAGACTCAGGTGTGCTGCGGTGGCAGGTTTGGCAGATTCAGTAGGTTCCAATTAAAGCGGAGCTGGCGCTGAGAAGGCTGCTCCCCACATCCCGGTGTGGAAGCCGAGGTTCTCTGTGGAAAAGAGAAGCCAGACCTGCTGGGAGCAGTGCTCTCAGGACTAAGGGCTGCAAGTGGAAAGGGAAATTGAGTTAGGGACCCAGCTGTGTGAGTCTGCAGGAGGAGGAAAAACATATCCACCCGGTGCTGCTCTCGGGGAGCCGAGAGGAGCCCAGGACCTCAGAGAGGGAAGCGGCCAGGTGTGGGCCAAGCGGGCTGCACTCAGCAGCGTCACGCCCTCTCCTCCCCGGGGACGGGCGAGGGAGCCCAGGACCTCCTGCGCCTCTTCCAGAGCTCCAGGACCCCCACGGGGGGTGGGAACCGGACTCGACTCCAACACCTCTCCAGAACAACGCGTGCCAAACACAAGAGCGGCTCGGAGCAGAATATTTCATTTCTATTCCTTGCTTGATTTGAAACACGTGTGGACACAGAATGAAACCGGCTGCTTGCAACAGAGACGTGGGCCAAAAGATGACAGCTTTTATGACCCCGACACTTGTTCCTACCTCAGCAGTTAGCGTGTGGTGGGGACCAGGCACTCTGTGTTACTTTCGATATCTTTTTGTGACTTGACGTGATAGTCTCAGGGTGAGCATGAAGTCACAGCCCGCGTTTCCAGTTCTGGATGCACGGGACCAGCGAGGCACGCTCTGCGGGAGTTGGAAGGTTTGTCTGCGTTCTGCTCCCCGCAGACGATCGTGGCCATGTGACTTGTCCTGCAGCAGGAGCCCCAGGCTCATTTCCCTCTGTCGTCCCTCTGACAGCCCTGACCCCAGCTCAGAGCAGCAGCCAGCACTCCAGATGGGGTCCGTGGGCTCCCTAGCACCCGACAGTTGTCATGCGCATAACAGAGCTCAGCCACCTAGATCAGCTCTGTGGGGGCTCCATCAAACTGCACTGGGCTCTGTCTGTGAGAGGAAGGCTCACGGCAACTCAATCCAAAAGCGCAGGTCTGTGGAGCCAGCCCAGCGCTCCTCCTTGTTGGCATCTGTATCTTGGTCTGCAGTGCCGGCCTCTGCCTCCTCCGTGGAGTAAAGACGGTGGGGACTCCACTGTGCATTTCTGCACCCACACACCGAGTGCAAAGTGAAGGGTGGCAGACGGGGTGAAGGGACACCTGCGTTCCCGCTCGGTTACGTCGTGGTGCCTTCTCCTCCCATGTTCCCGCTTGAACTCCTGCTCTTTGTCTTCAGGCACACACATGAGCAGGCCCCCAGGGCGCTGAAGTCCTCCCAGCATCCATGGTACATCTCATCTACGTCCTCGCTGTGGATCAACGCAGGAGGAGGTCGAAAATCAGAGCTGTTAACGTCTGTGGTCCTGTCAGGGTCAGATGAATTTCCTCAGCAAGGTAAAGAAACAGCAGGTGCCAAGTGCGGAGACCACCGAAGTCGCTGACTGCAGCACCACAGGGGAGTCGGAGGGAGTCAGACTCTGACGTCAGCGCCACCTCGTGCAGCTGGGCAGCAGTGACGGCGAAGCACTGACGGAGCCTGAAGGTGGCACACTTGAAACGGGTTTCCAGGTTTCAAAGTCTACATCAAAACTCAATTATCAAGTGGAATAAACTCTCCCCATGGCAACAGAGGCTTTGAAGTAAAACGTGACCACTCTAGGTAAATGTGCATGTCTTTAGAGCCTCTTTAGAACTTACTGCAACTTGAACAGAAAAAACTACACTATGATTTCTGGGGGTTATACTATTTGATAGACTTTTTTCTATGTGGATCAGCAAACTGAGGCTACATCTCAAACAGGAAGCAAATGGTTCGATCTCAAACAAGGTGCAAAAGGCTAAACTGAAAACGGCAAGTCTGACTCGACAAGAATTTGCTTTTGAGACCAGCAGCCCCACTGGGCTTTATCGTCAAACTTCTCTCTGTGCTGCTCCCCATGAGCTTACAGAAGTCTGGGGTCCCGGGTCTTCCTGAGGGCTCATCAAAGCTAAGCCCAACACTAACGTGCACACACACACACACACACACACACACACAGAATCAGAGGCAGGAAATAGATGATTTCACGGAGCCTAAAGGATGATTGCCAAGTGATCACACATTCCTGAGAAAGCCTGGAGTAGAGGAGAAACAGGGACTGAATGAGAAGGGTAATTTCTCTAGTGTGCTTGCTGCTCTGTACATAAAAGTTCCAGTCACACCGTGAATGTTTTCATCATACGTGCAAAGATAAAGTTTGCTACTTTATGCCACTGATGGGGAGGTGCCTCTAATTTTCTTGTTGGATTATGTTTTATATTTACTTAATAATTTTTCTCTGAAATTTTAAACTGCAAGTCTTATTTAGTTTCAAGGCAGTTTATTTAACAGATATAAGTCTGCATCCAGGTGAATAACTCAAATTTCAAGGATAAAAACACACCTATGAATCCAACAAAAGTATCATAACCTTGACTTTAAACATATTGCATTCTGAAGTATTATAACACTGCTCTTTGCATCCTAATTTACGTGGACTTGAGACAAAGCACTAGTTAAAGTAGAATTTCTCCTAAGTCATGTTCATGAGAAAGCTGGCTGCTTGTACCATGAGATAGAACGATGGGAAGAAAAGGCTCTTTCCTAAGATTGTCATCAGGGATAGGTATACAAGAACAATTCCTTTCTCCTGTCAAGGAAAAGTCTAGATCTGCTCCAGTTCTAGACAATAGATATTTTACTCGTGAGAGTATAGACTATTTTCAAGTAAATTATTGGAACTCCAAGACAGTTATCAATGACACCTGTAAGAAAACAAAACTTCCCAGTGTACAATGAAGTCAAACCATAGTACTTGCATCAAATAAAATATAAAATAAAAAGGGGAAAAGATGGCCATAAAAGAGAAGAAAATTAGTCACTTTAAACTGGCCTAGTACTACTACAGACTTTAGAATTAGAAGACGATATCTTAAAACAGTTCTAACATACACCATATGGTCAAAGTATTACACAGAGACAGAGAAGGAATTTTAAAGACCTGAATCAAATATTTAGAGATGGGCAGTTCAAGGTGTGAGATTGTAAAATGCACTCCCAGGAAAGAAAACAGATACAACATTACAGGAAAAAAGACCAGTGAACTCAAAAGTGTATTACTGGAAACTGTTAATGAAAACCAAAAAAAAGAGAACTTTAAAAACGATTCAAGCATCAGGGCTCTTGGACAAATGCATGGTGGATTATATAATCAGAGCCAATGTCACTAAAAGAATGAGACCAGTAAAGAACAACAAGAAGGAGGGAGACGAGGAGGAGGAGAAGGGAGAGGAGGAAAGAATAAAGACACTGCAGAGACCAAAATTATTCTTAATTTGGTAAAAACTATAAACAAACAGATTAAAGAAACTCAATGTAAAACAAGAATAAGAAACTCAGAGCAGTGTAGTGAAACTACTTGAAGATACGGCAAAGAGAAATTCCTAACAACAGCCAGAGGAGAAAGAGCAACCGTAAGAGGAGCACAGTTGGGAGGGCAGCAGGTTTCTGGCTGGAAACAGCAGACTGGAAGACAGCATGGCCTCAGGTTTGAAGGACTGTAAGGAAAACCTGCCAGCTTCACACTTGGTGCCCTGTGAAGGGATCTTGAAAAAGCAAAAGCAAGGTGAAGGCTTTTCAGACACAAAAGCTGGAAGACTGTATCGGTGATAGAAGACCAGCACTACCGGAAATATCAGAGGACGTTCTCCAGGGAGAGGAAAGGACCAGCTGGAATGTGGGGCTGAGGCTCAGCTGTGGGGGGCTGAAGGCATGAGTTCATCCTGATGATCAAATCTGCTCCAGGGAGCACTTAGGAAACACGAACAAAATATGACAAGACAGTGTGGTGCTTAGCAAATATTAAATGGTAGCAGTTAAATTTATGACAAAATAGCACAAAAGCAAGAGCGAAGAAAAGGAACTGTTGAAAGTTTCCTACATGTTATGTTAACCAGTTGTCTTGGTTACTTTTCTCTCCTTGCTGGGACAAAATACCTGATACCAAAAATGAAGGAAGGAAAGATTTATTTAGCTCACAGTTTGTGAAAGTTTCACTCCATAATCAGCTGGCTCCAAGGCAGGGTGGCATGGCACCAGGCAACACTTCAAGGCAGCAGCAGGCAAAAGCAGCCAGAGCAAAAAGCTGGGAGAACAAGCCCCTTCTCCTCCCTTATATTGTGTGCAGGCCACCCCACCTCCAGGGCAGGTGCAGCACTCACAAAATCTCCTTACCCTTCTCTTGCACAGAATGAGAATATTTACAAAGTAAGGATCCTGGCTCCCTGCTGAGCCTCTTAGTTAAACTTCTAAACTTCTCAAGTTGATACAATGTATCAACCATAACACCAGTGTAATATCACTTGAAGGTAGACTGGGGTAAATGTGAAGTTTGTACCATGAAGCCAAAAGCAACCACTAAAGTAGCAAAGCAATAATTAATAGAGAATAAGAGAAACATGGATATAAAATGGAACTACAAAGATATGGCATTAAATCAAAAGGAAGCAGAGATCTAGAAAAGGAAACAGTAGATGACACCATGCAAATACAAATGAATGAATTCACACCTAATCCAATCAGTAGTCATAGGAACTAGAAGTGGCCTAATTGCACCCCTCAGAATAAGGAGACAATGTTACAAAGGTAAATGGATGTTGCCTCTAAGAAAGACTTTATTTATAAGGATGTAAGTTAGCTCAAAATAAGAAGGATAATGACAAATCATGTAACACTAATATGAACAGTTTAGGAATCTGCATCAATACTAGGCAAAGTATATTTCATGAAGAGAATCCTGGAACAGGTAAAGGAGGTCATTTCATCCCAGGAAAGGGGTCAAGTTAGCAAGTGGATCGGGCCCTAAGCATGGTTGCACATAATAAGGTCTTCAAATTATACAAAGCAAGGTCACTGGGAAAAGAAATAAGCTAATCCATTAATTATAGCTGGAGATTTAAATACTTTTAATCAACAATTGAGAAGACATGTGGACAGAAAATGCATAATTGTACAGATTTGAACAAAATCATGAACTAACTTGAAATAACTAAACTTTATAGAACATTTTAACTGACTCAAGCATTGTACAATGCACATTGCTTTTATGAAGGCACAAAACATATCCCAAGGTGCACCATATCCCGGACCACTCGAAAGTCCCAGTGTGTTTAAAACACCCCCAGTCTGGATATTCTCTGATCATACTGCATTGCAATTAAAACGAATAGCAGGTACCTCCAGAAAATCCCTGTATACTTCAAAACTAACCAGTGCAGTTCTCAACAAACCATGGGTCAAAGAAGAAATAAAAATAAAGTAAGAAAACATTTTCAACTGGATGAAAATACAAATACAACCTGCTCAGGTTTTAGGATGGCACTGAAATCTGTTGAAAGTAAATATTGGTAAATGTCCATGTTAGGAGAAAAAACTCAAATCTGTGACCTCAACATCCACCTCAGGAACTACAGAAAAAAGAGAAAATGTAATCCAGATTAAGTGGAAAATGGGACTATATTTTAAGTAGATCAGAAATCAATGAAATAGAAAACAGAAGAACAATAAATAAAATTAAAACTCAGACAAATGAAATTGGCATGGTTCTAACCAGATAGATCAGAAAAAGAAAGGAGAGAAAGAATTATACAGGACCAATTTCAGGAATGAGAAGAGACATCATTAAAGGTCATACAGTCATTGAGAGATGGTGAGGAAGGAGCTAGGACTCAGACATTTCTCCACAACTTATACAGAAATGGTCCTCACACACAGACAAATGTGCACCAAAACGAATCTTTTGGCAACTGCAAACCAAAACCACAGCGAAGGCCCGCCTCCCACCCATTAGAGAGGCTGCAGTAAAAAAACAAGATACAAACTTGACGAACTTGGTAGATAATAGGGAATGCCGCACACTGTTTGTGGGAATGGGAAGTGGCCAATGGCTGTGGACAGCGGTGTAGAGGAACCGCAGACCCTGCACACAGGAGCCCAGGGCCACTGTGTGTGTAACAGCTGAGAAGTGGGAAGGGACCAGATGCCTGTAGATCCATCCGTCTGTGGGCAATCCAGCTGCTACTCATGCACACTGTGGAACATTGCTTAGCAATGAAAAGGAGCCAGCTCTCCTTCTGGTAAAAACTTTGATGCTTCTCAAAGTATATAGCAGAGAAATAAGAAAGAATGGAAAGGATGTAGTGCATTGCTCCATTTTAATAAATTTTAAAGAAAACAACTCATGCATGGTGCAGAAAGCAGGTCAGCATTTTCCTAGGTCTGTCGAGGAAGTGGAAGGAAGAAGGAGCAGTTTCCCACAGCAAGCCACCTTCCAAGGAGGAAGTGATGTGTTCCTCCAGGTACAAAATGCAAACACGGGGCTGTTTTACTTAGATACAAAATTCCAACTTACTCTTGGAAATGCCTTGGACGCCTTGCTGCCAATTACGTTCTCAGGTTTTGGAGATGATACTCACTGTTCCTGATAAGCAAAGACAGAGTGGGTGTGGAGGAAGGGCAGACATTTACTGATAACACTCCGGGGACAAAAGCGGCCTCAGCTTCCAAGGTTTGTCTCTCCATGAACAAACGACTCGAAGCGTCTTAGGAGTTGGTGGTTTGCGAATTAGCACTTTCACCCCCAAACTAATACCGGAATCCCTCGTGGCTACAAACGCTTTCAGAGGAGCGGCCCTGTTTCCCATTGCTTGTAGCTGCGAGGGACAGTGTGGAAATCGTTGGCCGGCAGGGTTAGGGGAGATAAACCCGCCTGTTAGGGCCAGTGACTTTCTTCAGCTGCGAAAATCTATGATTTGAGAGATCAGAGGATATGAGAAAGGATGACCCCCACTCCCCTGTGTTTGCCCAGGGTGTGGGATGTGTCATCATAGTTGTTTACATCATGATAAGAGATGAATGCAAATTCCTTAGAAACGGTAAATAATGGATCACATATGCGGCCCGGGATAGCATCTGCAGTTGCTCTAAATGTGGTCAAGTGTCAAGGCCCATTAGCTATCGCAGGCTGGATCTGAGCCTCCAGCCAGCTGGGACGGCGAGCACATTCCCCATGGAGCAATATCACCATCACCCAGCGGTCTGAATCGAGATACTCTGCCTTCCTCTAGGCGGCCGCGACCTATTGAAAGCTGCTGGAGGCAGGAGACCAAGACAAATTGACCGTGTTATCCATGATTCGTTCCGATAAACCAGTGCCAGCATCTCCAGAAATTTCCGAGTTATTAGATAAACTGACGCATCCGTCGTTGGCAGATTAGCTAAGCTTTGATAATCATGGCTGCAGTTACATCTGTATTTCTTTCCTGTAAACCCAGAAGGGATTCTTGAAGCCAGAGTGGCTTCAGTGTTTTTATGTCAGCAGTACGATGACTGCGGTGTGGTGGGCTGGTGTTCTCTCCTCCTCATCCCTGCTTTGCCGTCTTGATGGACATTTCTACACACACAGATGAAAACTATCTTGTCTTTTTTCTAGTGAAAATCTTTGGATTACTGCCCATGTGGAACAACAGAATGAACTGTGATCAAGATAGTACATGACATATGGACACTGGAGTGGCCCTCATTGCTGAAAACAAATGCCCAGTTGTAGAAACAAGGACAGCCCAACAGCCCTGAGCCGACCACTGCTGGTCCACATCTCCTGGCAGAGCAGGGGCTCCGCTGACGCCCAGAGGCCTGGGCACGTGTTGACATCTTCAACCCACACGTGGTGCCCTCCCACCAGCCAGGGGCAGAGGTTCGGCCTGAAGGAGACCCAGCCGGCAGGGCGTCCTCCGTCAGGGAGGATGCGCGTTGTGGTAGAGAAGCAGACAGAAGAAAAGTGAATGCATAAATAAAACGACAACTCCAATACGGAATGGCGGTACCTGTCACGCAGGGAATTCTGAAGGATGAATTCTGCAGAGCCGTTGGGCAGCTCTGCTTCTCCTATCGGTCATCAGGAGGGGTCAGTGGGCCCACGTGCGAACAAGGAAGAGCATTTCTGATGGGGGAACAGGCAACCAGCAGCCCCTCCCCAGAGTTGGGTGGAACGGGCTGTGACCACGGTGACAGATGTCAGTTCAAGTGACATTCCGTTACGTAAGAAGCCCCCTGAGCAACCTGAAGCCACAGAAGCCCGGCCACAGGCTGCCGGGTCACAGGGGCAGGAGACAGAACCACAGTCAGAGACGGTGGGGTTACCCACACTTAGAGCAGCTGTTGGGAAAGTGGGGGGGCCGACAGCCACAGAAACCCAAATTCCACCAACAGCCAGGTGAGCTAGGATGGGGACCCTGAAAAGCTGAGCCTGACCCTTGGGTCAGCACTCACCCTGAGAGAATAGAACACCGTCGGGCTGGTGAGGTCAGCGGGACAGCACAGCAGCACCTCTCGGTAGCAGCACCCAGGTCGAGGCAGGGGGACCCCAAGTTCCAGCCCAGCCTGGGCAACTAAGGAATTTGGTCCTCGGAGAGCCTCTGGCCCAGTAGGAGAGAGAAGGGTGATAATATGAGGCATCGTGATAATGTGCGGTGCTTTGCAAAAGTCCTGTAAAAGTAAAAGAGCAGCGCTCCACGGGAGCGAAGAGGACGGGGCCACCCGCAGGCGTGGACACCCCAAGGTGGTAGAGGAGAGGTCTGGCAGGATTACATCTGCAGGGCGGCCTGAGCAGGCGCAGAGAACCAGAGCGTCTCCGAGGAGGGCTGAAGAGGGCATTCAGTGGGGCTGGAGAAGGAGCGGATACGACCTGGGATGGGTCATTTCCTGTGCCACCGTCCCTGGGCCACAGGGTGCCCAGATATTGGGTCAGCCATTCTTCTGGGTGTCTGCAGAGAGTTTCTGGATACGATTAGCATTTCGGTTGTGGATTGATTGAAGCCCGTGGTTTTGCCTTGTATATGGGCCTCACCCAGCCCACTGAGAACTAGAGCAGAACCAGGGATGGCGGCCGGGAGAGGCCGCCCTCTGCCTGACTGCCTGACTGGGGTGCGGGGCTCCAGCCGCCCCTGGGCTGGGACTGGCAGCAGTGGCTCCTGGCCCTTAGGTTCTGGTTTCTGACTGGAATTACTGGAACAGCTTCACAGGTTTCCCGGGTCTCAGACTGAGAGGTGCATACATGCGTTCTGGGCTGTAGTCTGTGTCTCTGGAGAACCCCAAAGAGCACCCATGGGTGCAGGGCAGACAGAGGAGGGAGTTCGGAGCCTAGACTGCCAGAGGAAACCACAGTAAACCAGAGATGGGCCAGAAGCCTCCCATATCCATGCACAGAGGCAGCGCAGCAGGGGCCCCAGGGACGGCTCTGCGAGGACTCAGGAGCGGGAGAGGGCGGCCGGCCGGCACCGGACCTCGGGGGCTCACGCTGCAGCCAGGGCTCCCAGCGGAGGTGGGGTGTGCTCGGTGGTGACCAGCCGCAGTGGGAGAGCAAGAGAATTCAGACCCCAGAGCAAAGTCGCGGGTGCAGACGCGGAGCAGGAGTCACGGCCGCAGGGCAGAGCGTGGGAGGCGCTGGCGCTGCTCTGCGCCTTCCCGGGAACAGGGCTCAGCTCAGGCAGCCGGGCGTCATCAAGCACGGGCCCCACGGAGCCCTGGAGACGGGGAGCCGGAGACGGGCAGCCGAGGCCGCAGCATCTGCAGCATCTGCCCAAACGCGAAGGTGAGGAGGCTGCGGGTGGGAAGGGCGGCGCGCTCCGCAAGGAGCTAACCAGATGCTTAGTCCAGGGAGGCGCGTGCGCGGGTGCGGCCGGGTACGTACGCATGCGCACACACACGCGCGTTTAAACGTGCACGCAGACGCGCGAAAGCGCAGACCTAAAGAGCCGCCTTCTGCACTTCAGCCGGTACGAAGGACAGAGGAACGCTTTATTCACCCCACAGGAGCGCAGTTAGCGAACTGGAAGGTGTCAAAACTCCTCAGGACAAGGAACAAATTTCTTCAAAACAAAAAAAAGAAAAAAGAGTCTAAGAATCTGTAAGGACTTAGAAAGATGTATCAACTCAGAAAGGGCAGAACTACTTAGGATTCTTGCGTAGGTAAATCTCAAAAACCAAGCCAAGCAAGTTAGCGTGACTATTGGAAATGAGAACACCGGATATTCATTTGTGTTACAGTTTTTTATTTTGGATGCAAGCAAATAGTTACTATGTTTTTATTTTCTTTAAATTGCAGTGAGGGTAACTTTTAAAATTAATTTTGTTGCTATGTTTTACATATACGTAATGATCACATTCATTAGAGGAAGTTTGTACCTGTACCTGATATTTCTTGATTCTTATTTTATCCCCAAACCCCTCTCCTTTAAAACCTCCTTACTTACAAAAGCTTTGTTTTCATTTTCTTCCTTTTCTTCCTTCTTTTTCCTTCTTTTCTTTCCCCCTTCTCCATCCCTTGTTCCCCTTCCCCTTTGAATATTTTCTTCCTATTTCCTGTATCCATTATATATTTTCATCCTTGTTTATACTTTTGGTTTCTCCCACTAGAGAAACAGTGTGCTATTTAAACATGTGTGTGATTTATTTCATTTAAGATTATGGACTCTTATTTCCCCTTCCTTCCTTTCCCCCTCCTCCTCCCTATTTCATCTTTCTTTTGAAAAATTTCTTCCTATTTCACAATATTTTTTACATACTTTACTCCTTATTTATACATTCGATATCTCATCCAAAGAGGTGATGTGATATTTGCACATGTGAGTCTGATTTATTTCACTTAAGAGTGTGGCCTCAAAGTGCATCCATTTACCTGGAAATGTCTCAAATTGATCCTTTTTTATGGCTGAGTAGTACTACATCATTAAAAACACACATACACATCTTCTTTATCCTTTCCTCAGTTGATGCACATTTTGGTTGTTTCTAACATTTACCTATTACAAATTGTGCTGCTGTAAACATGGGTGTACATATATCACTGTAGCAGGACGCTTTTGATTCTTTGGGGAAGATACTGCTATGGTTGATATATTGTGTCAACTTGAGAAGTTTAGAAGTTTAACTGAGAGACTCAGCAGGGAGCCAGGGTTCTTTGTAAATATCCTCATCCTGTGCAAAGGAGGGCAAGGAGATTTGTGGATGCTACATCCACCCTGGAAGGGCTGGGGGTGGCCTGTGTAAAATATAAGGGAGAAAAAGAGGTTTGTTCTGGCCCCCTTTTTGCTCTGGCTGCTTTTGCTTGCTGCTGCCTTGAAGTGTTGCCCCAGTGCCTTGCCACCCTGCCTTGGAGCCAGCTGATTATGGACTGAAACCTCCAAAAACTATATGCTAAATAAACCTTTTCTTTCCTAATTTTGGGTGTCAGATGTTTTGTCTCAACAAAGAGGGAAAAGTAACTAAGACAGATACTCAGAAGAGGTATAGCTGGGTCAAATTACTCCTCTAATTCTAGTTTTCTGAGGAAATTCCTCATTGATTTCCACAGTGGTTGCAACAGTCTACATTCCTATCATCAATGGATAGGTGTTCCTTTTTTCCCACAGTCCTGCCACCATTTGTTATTGGTTAATTTCTTAATAATAGCTATTCTTTCTGGGGTAAGATGGAATCTCAGCATTGTCTTAATTTGCATCTCTCAAATGACCAGTGACGTTGAATATTTTTTCATATATTTATTTGCCATTAGTATTTCTTCATCTGAGAAGTGGGTATTCATTCCAGATGCTCATTTTTGGATTGGGTCTTTAGATTTAGAAGCTATGACTTTTTTCAATCCTTTATATGGTCCAGATATTAGTCCTTTGTCCGAGGGACAACTGGCTAAAAATTTTTCCCACTTTGTGGATTGTCCTTTCACACTATTGATAATTTCTTTTACTGTGCAAAAGGTTTTAATAGGATGAGATCCCAATTATTGATTCTTTGTAGTATTGCCCATGCAATCTGGTTTTTTTTCATGAAATCTTTGCCTACACCTATGTCTTCCAGAGTTCCCCTATTCTATCTTGCAGCAGATTTAGTGTTTTTGTTTTAATATTTAGATCTTTGATCCATTTTTATTTCAGTTTATGCATGGTGATAGACGTGGGCCTAGTTGTAGTCTTTGGCATGTGGAAAGCCGGTTTTCCCAGCACTATTTATTAAAGAGCTTATCTTTCCTCCAGTGAACCTGCTTGGCCCCTTTGCAAAGATCAGGTGGCTGAGTGTGTTTGGTGTTGTTTCTACATCTTCTAATCTAATCATTGATCCTAGGGTCTGTATTTTTGCCAATATCATGCTGTTTTTATCACAGTAGCTTTGTAGTATAATTTCAAGCCGAGGATTGTGATGCCCCCACCCTTGCCTTTGTTGCTACGGTTGTATTTGCTATTCTAGGTCTCTTCTGATTCCAAATGGATTTTAGGAGTGTTTTCTCTAGTTTTGTAAGGTATGCTAATGGTATATTGACTAGAACTACATTACATCTATATAACAATTTTAGCCATTTTCACTATGTTAGTTCTCTTTTCCATAAACAAGGCATATCTTTCCATTTTATGATATCCTCTTTAATCTCCTTTTTCAGAGTACAGTAATTTTCAATGTGTAGATCTTCCATTTCCTTTGTTAGATTGATTCCTAAGTATTTCATTTTTTTCAATGCTATTGTGAAAGGTGTGCTTTCCCTAATTTATCTCTTAATGCATTTGTTATTGGTGTACAGAACTACCATTTATTTTTTAATGTCAACTTTGTATCCAGCTACATAAAGAATTCAGTAATAAACTGTACCAGTATTTTGGTGAAATTTTCAAGATCTTCTACATAGATAATCATGTCATCTACAAATAATGATAATTTAACTTCTTCTTTTCCTATCCTTATTCCTTTTATTTCTTTTTCTTATCTAATTGCTTTGGCTAATATTTCCAGAACTATACTGAATAGGAGTGGTGGTAGTGAACATTCTTATCTTGCTCCTGATTTTAAAGTGAATGCTTTCAGTTTTGGGCCATTTAGTATAATTTTAGCTCTTGGATTGTCATAGATGGCCTTTATCAAATTGAGATAGAGACCATTTATTCCAATTTTCTGTAGGGTTTTTATCATGAATTGGTGTTGCACTTTATCAAGTGCTTTTTCTGCATCTGTTGAGATGATCATATGGTTTTTATATTTGGCTTCATTGATATGGTGTATTACATTTATTGATTTGTGTATAATGAACCATCTTTCCATTCCTAGGATGAATCCTACTTGGTCATGTTATATAATTTTCTTGATGATTAACTGCATTCTGTTTGCCAGTATCTTATTGAAGATTTTTGCGACTATGTTCATTAGACAGATTGATCTATTGGTCTCTTCTCTGATCTTGGTATCAGGTTAATATTTGCTTCCAGGAAAGAATTTGGAAGTATTACTTCCCCTACAATTTCATTAAAGAGTTTCATCAGGAGTGGCATTAAATCTTCTCTAAATTTCTTGTACAATTCAGCAATGAATCTATCAGGATCTAGGCTTTTTTGCAGGTTTTTAATTGCATTTTCAATTTCATTGACTGATATTGGGTTATTTAGAATTTGTATATCTTCTTGACTCAGTTTTGGCAATTCATATGTACCTAGGAATCTGTCCACTTCGTCTGTGTTTTCCCTGTTCTCAAAATAAGTATTGATGATCTTCTGAATTTCCACAAAATTTGTTGAGATTTTACTTTTTTCATTCCTAATTGCATGGTTTTGAATCTTTTCTTTCCTCTTTTTGATTAGGTTGGATAAAGTTTTATCAATTCTACTTAATCTTTCAAAGAACCAACTCTAAGATTCATTGATTCCTTGTTTCATTTTCTTAGTCTCCATTTTATTAATTTCTGCTCTTATCTTTATAATTTTCTCCCTCATCCAAGCTTCCGGTTTGATTTGTTCTTTTTTTAGAAGTCTGAGCTTCAACATTAGGTTGTTTATTTGAGCTTGTTCTATTTTTCTAATTTTAAAGTTTACTGCTATAAATTTCCCTCAGGACTGCTTTCATTACACCTCATAAATTTCTGTTGGTTGTATCAGCATTGTTATTTAATTGTATAAATTGTCTTATTTCTTCTTTAATTTTATCTGTAACCCATTGTTTTTTCAGGATGGTGTCAATTTGTTTCTAGGTGTTTATGTAGTTTTTGTGGTTCCTTTTGTCATTGATTTCTGATTTCACTGCACTATGGTTAGATAATATATGAGGGATAATTTCTGTGACCCTTCATCAATTGCAGTCATAGAGTACCAGGATCAACCACTGTTTAGAACAATGATGCCAGCTTTGGCTATAATGGTATCAATAGCATCAAACACATCCTAGAAAATGACAAACTGACCTAAGCCTTAATTTGTCACTTTTAACCATATGAACTAGATTTGTGGTTATATAAGAAAATCTAAAACAAACCAGAAAATTATGTGCAGTACCTTGAAGCAAATTTCTCAGCCTGTATCTCTGAAAGGTGGGTCTTTTAAAAGCCGTAATCAGGCTGTGGGCACCATCGCTGCCACAGGAGGCAGGACACTGTATTCCAAGGGGCCCAACAAAACCAGCAGTTGTGGGAGAGGTGAACTAGTGCTGGGCTTCTGCGCACAGGCAAGTGGAACAGAAGTAGGTGGGCGGGGCCAGCGTTTTATTCCAGTGGGAACAGAACGATGATCCCTAGCCAAAGAACGGGCCCTGGCCACTTCACTGCCAAAGTCCCAGAGTGGAATAAGGGAAGAGCCAGCCATCCGCAGCAGACTGCTGGCAGCTGGGAAGCAGATCAGTGGGAATTTTGCTGAGAGGTCGGAGCTGGGACCACCAGGCCCGCTCAGGTGTTGCCGAAAGTCGCTCTTAGCCTTAAATACAAAGGGCTGAAATGCCCTTCTGGGCTGGGGCCAGCAGAGTAGCCCTGACACAGCAGTACAAGCAGGCAAACCCCTCGTCCTCCTGCAGGACAAGGGCGTTCCACCGCCTGGTGATCGGTGTATAAGAGGAGCTGGTGGCGTGGAACAGAGGCAGCTGTGTGAGGTCTGGAAGGAGACAACCGTGCATTGGTCTAGGAGCAACCCCGGCGCTCCTTACCTGAGACTTCGACAGCACCTGGAAAGATGCCACAGAGGCAAACAGAAGGAGAAGTGGGCACCCACGATGTTGTCCTCACAACCAGAGGACAAGATGAGCTCCTCTCTGGGCACAGACTCTACTGCAGACTTGACAGGGACACACAGCACATCTCTGGGATCCGGCCTGGACACTACCACCGAACCGTGGCCGTCGGAGGAGTTGTATTCTATTTGATTTCTTTTCTTTGATTGCTTTTCCTTTTTCAGGTTGATTGGGGCAGGATTTTTTGTCATTGTTGTTGTTGTGTTTTGTTTTGTTTGTTTGACTTGTTGTGTCTGTTTGTTCTTGGTTTCATTTTATTGTTTTGTTTTTCTTATGACTAGCTTTCTCCCCTGTATTTTTCTTTTTCTTTTTTTTTCTATTCATCTTTCTCTCTTCCCTCAAGTATCTCTCTTGGTTTTATAATAATTTCATGTGAATGAACATCATCTCTTCTGTTTCTGGTTTGCTTCAATATTGCTTTCTCTTTCATTCTTTCTTTTCTGAACTATTCTCCAGCCTTCCCAAAATTGTGTGATCCCTCTTAGTTTTACACTCTTCTTGGATTAAATTTCTCCTCACTCATCTCTCTGTTTTGTGACCTATCCCTTTTAAATACCACCCAAACAGGGTAAAATCAATTAATCAAGGGAAAACTGATTGCATACAAGCCCCGGGTATATGCTGAATTTTGTTATGTGACTGTAGAGCCTGCTCCTAAGGTTAAAGTCACCAAATTAATAGTTACCACAGTTTTTTGGTTGCTAGGCTGTGCTTGATGATATTGTTGTTGCTAATTGTACTACATTAGCCATATATGTTGGCAGCCAGAGGAATTTCACATGTGAGCACCACACAGAGAAGATGATTGTACAGCTCTATGCCCAGGAAGACCCCAAAGAAACCTGGAAGGGGATGTAGGACTGGGGAGAAAGGGGGGCTCCCAGAGTGCTGTTGCTGATCTCTCTCCTGGCCTGGGCAGTGACTACGGGGTGCTGTGGTTAGGATGTGTGTCCCTCAAGGGCCAGGTGTTGAGCTTGGTACCAGGTGGGAGATGAGGACCAGCGGAGGGAGATTTAGTCATTAGTGTTGTAGCATGGAGGGCATCTCATGACCCCAACCACTCCGCTCCTCTGCCTCCTGGTGGCCATGAGGTGAACAGTCTTCTGCCGCACCTTCCCACCAGGAAGTGCTTCTCACTCAAGGCTCCCAGCAGTAGAGCCAACCAACCATGGAGCGAGACCACTGAAACAGTGAACCACCATGAACCTTTCCTCCTCACAAGCTGAGTGCCCGGGCATCTTCTCACAGTGTCAGAAGCTGGTGTACACTCAGTGCACACCCACTTTGCAAAGCTGGGGACCTGAGTGCTCGTGGTCCATGCAGCCCAACACAAATATTTAAACACAAATACTAGAATGATCTCGTTATCTCTGCTATTATAGATCAACTCTCTGGGCTTGGAATTACACAATTCAAGGCACCGATTTATGCCAGACCACATTCCCCTGGGCAGTGTGGAAGGCCTTTCTTCTCTGCTCACCTTTTTGAACACTCATTGCCCATTGTCTTGGACAGTAACCATCCTCGGCAGCGTGAGGCAGCATCTGACGGTGTTTCCATTTCATTTCCTTGGTGATTGGTGATATTGAACACTTCTCCATATCCCCAAGAGCTATTTGCGTGTCTTCCTTAGATAATGTTTCTAACTGTGTCATTTCTTTTTCTACTGAGTCATGTGTGTTCTTTATATATTTTGGGTATTAGCACTTCATCAGACATTTAACTTACAAATATTTTCTCCCAGTCTATAGGCTGCCTTTTTAATTTTATTATTTCCTTTGAGAGTATTTACATGTGCTTAACATATCTTAATTCCTTTTTATTTCCCTTCCCCTACCTCTCCTCTCCCTCTATCTCTAGTTTCATTGTTAATATTTGTTTTAATTTCCTGAACTTTTGGTATGATATCTTAAAAAATCATCGCCATGGACAATGTCAAAGAGTTTCTCCCCTATGCTTTCTTCTAGAAGCTTTAAAGTTTCAGAAAGCTCTTGCTATTTATGCCATTCGTGTGTTTTGAAGTTGTTTTTGTATCTGCTTTAAGATAAGTGTCTGATTTCAATATTGTGCATGTGGATATTCACTATCCCAAGTAACTTTTAGTGGAAAGACTGTCCTTTCCCATTGTGTCATCTTGGTGATCTTGTTAAAATTAGTTGACTCTCTAAGCTTTACCTTTTTCTGGTCTCTCTATTCTATAACATTGGTCTATTGTCTGCTTTTAATGCCAGTGCCATGCTACATTGATTACTATAGCTTTGTGATAAAATTTGATATCATTAAGTGTGATGACTACAACTGTTTTTCTTTGTCTGGCTTGGTTTATCTATTTGGAGCTGTTTGGTTCCATACAAATTTTTTGTTTTTCTGTGATTTGCCTTAACAAATTAAAAACTGAGTGTATCAGTCAGGGTTCTCTGGAGGTACAGAGTCAGAAGAAAATGCATGTGTAATTATACAAGGCCATTTCTTAGGTCGGCTTACAGGTTCAGAGATGGGAGTGTGCACAAGGCCACCTGCACACTGGACAAATAGAGGATCCAGGAGCTACTCAGCCCAGGAAGACGGAAACCACAGAACAGAAGGGATCCCTCCTCCTCCTGCAAGCCTGGGAGAACCCAGGAGAGACACTGGGTCAAGTCTGAGTTGGAGATCTGAAGAAAGAGAAAGCCTGGAGACATATGTCCAAAGGCAACAGCAGCAAAGGATGACCCCGCCCCCCAAGAAGACAGGAGCTTTTGAAAATAGACACACTCCCTCCTTCTTTGATGGGAAGCACCCATATCCAGGATGGGTCTTCCCTCAGTTTCCTGGCCTGCCTGTCAATCATCTACAGACAGGCTGAGAACCGGGCTCTACAGCTCTGCTGGCATCCGTTTCTCCAGTTGAGTTGACACATCACGACTCATGATCACATGGAACTACTGCAGGATCCAGCAATCTCACTTGTGAGTACACAGCCAAAGGCATGGAAGTCACTGGGTTGAGTAGACACCTCTGCTTCACATCACCACTGCCAATAGCCAAGATATGCAGTGTCAGCCTGAGTGTCTGTCTATGAATAATGGATAAGGAACACGTGTCATATATAGACAGTGGAATTCTACTCAGCCTTGATAAAGGAGGAAATAGTGGCATGTTCAACACTATGGATGAAGCTGAAGAACATAATACAAGATTGAAAGTCAACATTCAGAAACAATTATGTCTGGTTTTGTCTTTACCTCCTCCATGTGTGCAAGATTCAGAGTGACATTTCTGGGGAGGCTGTGAGGTGACAGTGCTATCTCTCTATCAGTTGGGCCCTTTTCTGGGCCTGAACAAAGGCTGAGGATCAGGAGAGACGAGAGCAGAGGAGGCAAGTGGTGTGTGCAACCCTGGGCTAGGCAGGTGTTCCTGGAAGCCAGTGTGACCTTAGGCAGACACAGCACCCCAGGGTCTCCAGATGAGAAGAGGAGGGCCGCACAGGGGTCCCCATGTGTGACCCACTGGGACCCCTGAGGGCTGTGCCCGACCCTGACGCCTGCTCAAAACAGCGCTTCAGCCAAACACATCTCACCCCTTTTCTCTTCCTTCTCCTCCCCCTTCTTCTGCTCCTCCTCCTTCTCCTTCTTCTTCTC
>RJWM01020844.1:0-36316 GCA_004363535.1 Dasyprocta punctata
TTGGAGAATTTCTGCAAAAGTTCATAATCATTGAAAATCAGTCACTTTGGCTGTGTTGGCCCCTGCTTCCTACCAACCCACTGGCTGTTAGAGCTAAGCAGTAACTAGCCCCATCTGATGGCACTGTCTCCTGACAGTCCAGCCCTGTGTTGGTCTGACTTATTTATGTTACCTTTCTGGTACACAGATACACTTGAATTTGCAAATCCTAATCTATACTTTGGACCCTCATAAAGTCTCCAATATGATTCCCCTCTTAACTAAAATTGGGAGCATGCTTTTTTATATTTCTACCCTGTACTCTGTCCCTTACTCCATTCCTCTCCCCCAGTCTCAACTCAGTGGCATTAGTACCTGTATGGCATTTCAAGACATTTAGACCCTACATAGGAGGTTCCAGAACCATCATAGCTTTCTTCACTGTGGGTCCCCTAGCTACTTGAGTTAATATTAACATTTTCAATAACATATAAAAAGCTCTCCGGTATGTTGGGGATATAGAAGATTTGAGAGGAGTTACCGAAGGCTCTGAAATGAGGGTGTAAGTCAGTCAGATTTGTATGTGGAGAAGAATCTTTCCTGGCTGCAATATAGAGGCAGACTGGGGCAGTGAGAAGGAATCTCTTCACCACATCCACCTATCATTCCTGTCCCTCCCAGCTCCTGTCAGCTTCACCATGGCAGAGAGGGTTGTCTGGGTCACCAGTCTCTCTCCAGCGTGGTGTCTGGCACATAGCAGGTGTGTGAATGCCTCAAACACCCCCCAGTGTGTCCCCCTCACAGTTTGGCTAAGGAGGCACCTGTCATTCCGATTCTTTTTGCCAGCTTGTATTGGGGAACAGCACATGCTGAGGTGGAGGACACAAAGGATGGAAAAAGACAGTCATCTAGCGAGTGTTAAGTAGAAAGTAACAGGAAGGGTGCACTGTGTGTGTGTGTGTGTCAAAAGTGGGTCAATCCTCTGGGTGTCAGGGGTGGTGGCACATACTTACAGTCCCAGGTACACGTGAGGCTGAGGAGTAAGGATCACTTGAGCCCAGGGATTGGAGATGAGCTGGGCAAAGTAGTGAGACCTCACCTCAAAACACAAGAAAATCCCAAAATGGACCTGTTGGAACAACTTTCATCCAGGCCACCAGCAATGACTTCTTTGATGTCTGATCTCAGTAAGCTGCATAACCTTGAGTTTGTCACTTGAATTTCTCAGACCCTCACTTCCTTCATCTGTAGAGTGGGGATGGGAGAAACTGTTGTTGGTTTTTTGCCAGAATTCAGCGAGATAACTTTTGTAAATCACTTTGCTAAGAAACTGGCACCGGTATATATGAGGCTGAGGAGAGAGGATTCTCCTGTTTTATTTCCTATTACTGAATATCTAACCAGGACCCCTGTACATGCTAGGAAAGTGTTCTATCATTGAGCTACATCCTCAGCCCTTTAAATTTTTTTTTTTTGAAACAAGTATTTTCTATGTTGCCCAGGTTGGCCTTGAACTTGTGATCCTCTTGCCTCAGCCTCTAAAGTAGCTGGGATGCACCACCACACCTGGCCTCCTCCCTCTCCTTTCTACTTCTCCTTATTTCTACCTCACTTTCTCTCCTGTTAGCTAGCCAGCTTCCTTGTGTTTCTTCAAAAAAAGCAAATAAAAACAAAACAACTCCGAAGCAGTAAGCATTGTTAAAGAAGATGAATGTCCCCCAAAGGCCATGTGTTAATGTTTTGGCCCTTAAAGTGCTGCCATGGGAAGGAGGTGGAACCTTTAAGAGGTGGAGACTAAAGACTGGAGATGTAGCTCACTCATGGAGCAGGTGCTTAGCTTCTGTGTGGTCAGACAGTAGAGAGATGGGGGTGGGAGAGATGGGGAGGTATCCTTGAAGGGACTGAAGGACTCCTCCTCCTCCTCATCCTCCTCCTTTGTCTCTTGCTTCCTGGCCCTGAGGTGAATGGTTTCTTCCCACTGCGAAGTGCTGCCTCATCCAAAACCCAAAGGCAACGGGCCAACTGCTCATGGATCGAAACTCCCAAAACTGTGAGACAAAATTAATTATCTCAGGTCTTTGTTACAGTGACAGAAAGATGATAAACCCAACTCCTGTACAAGGACATAGAGTTGCCCACCTAGGAAGCAACCTCATTGCACCTCTGGGCTGCATGCCCTCCTGACTTTTGGTTTGGACTCCTATGGAACTATGTTCATGTTTTCTGCCCTCAGTGGCCCAGCACGTGCCATGTGTCTCCTAATCAGATGTCACGCTGGGTTTTTGTTGTACCCCCTTGTGAGTGACTGATTAGAGTGGCTGTCAATCCCGGATTTGAAGGTGCCCTTTCCTGCAAACTACCACAAAGGAATTTAGTATATTTTTCATAGCCTGTATTTCAATCAATTCACTTGAAATAAACTGTCTGGACGGGGTGGAAAATCTCTCTAGGCATTTTTATGGGAAGCAGAAATAGAAAATCTTGTTTTTCTAAAAAGGCCCCTCCAGGACCTCACTACCTAATAAAGAAGACCTGGGCAGGCCTGGGATGGGTTGGGACAGGGGGGTCCAGGCAGCCAGCCTCCTGAGAGGGTCACGTTAACTTGGTGGCTGGCCTTTGGACTAGCACTAAGAAGACACCCTAGAGACAGCAGCACACTGATGCGAGCCCCCTTCTACCACCTTCTAAGGCAGGCCAGGTGAGCACCAGGCCCAGGCACTGTTGAACTGCAAATACTCACCTCACCTCACGGTGTGGCCCAGAAGAGACAAGCACCCAATAGGATGGGGCAGAGTCATAAACAACTCCGCTGGCTCCATCACGCTGTGCTTATCTCTGCAAATATTGACTCTAGGGGATCAAACAAGTAGCCAAAAAAGAACACAATAATATTTTCCCCAGAGAGAAGATCCTGTTCCAAATATCTAACACCCAGTAGAGTGGGCAGGTAGTGATGGACGGCTCACCTGCAAGGTGAAGGTCTCCATGCTTGGTGGGCCCTTTGATTTCTTATAGCCGGGGATCACAAGTTCAAGCCCAGCTTGGGCAACTTAGTGACTTTGCAATACCTTGACTTAAAAAATAAAGGGCTTGGGATGTAGCTCAGTGGGAAGGCCCTGGGTTCAATCCTCAGTACTAAAAAGCAAGCAAGCAAGCAAACAAACAAACAAACAACAACAGTAACAAAACAGGCACCCCTACTCTGGATCATAATTTTTAAATCAGAGTATTGCTCTCCCAGGCCAGGTTCTCATAGTGAGGACCCAACTATGAGCTTGGCACACTTTGGTGTGAACCCTTTTTTGGACCAGACATCTTCACAAGTCAAAAGTCCATGAGTTTGATGTTTTTATGCCATTTCACAGATGAGAAAGTTGAGGCTCCAAGCAGTTTTGTGATTTGCAAAATTAAAGTCACGTTGTGGGGTCCCTGGCGCAGTCGGATGGGAGCCTTCACGTGTGCTGTTCTCGTTGTTGTTCTGGTGGTTTCAAGCTATGAGTTCTTTCACGTTACAACTCAAATGCCTCTTTCCACACTGAAAGTCCAGAGAGCAGGATTCTGGACAAAGAGCAGGGGCTGAGGTCATTGCCTTGGCTAAGCCTCCGCGTTGTTTATTATTTTGTAAAGATGTGGGTGGAAATAATTATCGATTCTCCATTCTGGTTCCTGGACAGGAGGAACAGTTTGGAAAGTATTGGAAAGATGCCCAGTGCAGCTCCCCAGCCATGCAGTGTGTGTGTGTGTGTGTGTGTGTGTGTGTGTGTGTTTGCATGTGGGGGAGGGTGGGGTGGAAGTGAGGGTGACTACTGGCATAGTGGTAGAAGATTCACTAGGACTCTCTTAACCTTTCCTTCTGCCCAATTCCCAGAAAATGATACCATACAGTCTCTTGACCACTGATTGTCATTACAATATGGCCTCAGTTGGGTTGGGGAGAAGGAAGGGTAGGAAGATGAAAATAACATCTATGTATGTATGTATGCAGGTATGTATGCATGTATTGTGGTAGTGGAAATTGATCCCAGGAAATGCTCTATTACTAGCTAGATCCCCAACTCTTTTTATTTTTTATTTTGAGACAGAGTTTCTCCAAATTGTCCAGATCAGCCTCCAACGAACGTGTGATCTTCCTGCCTCAGCCTCCCAAGTAGCTGGATTACAGGTATATGCCACTGCATCAACTGGAAAACAATATTCTTACTGAAGACGGTAACAATGGAGGAAAAAAGGCAGGGAATGGAGGGGTTGGGGAGTGAGTTAAACCCGAGAGAAGCTACAATGTGCCAGGAAGGGTCAACAGAGCAGTGGCAGAAATAGCTGCCCTGGGAGATACAGAGAGGAGAGAGTGTTTTACAGAGTGAGGCTGGAGAGACCTTACGGGGAATATGGTGCACCTCAAGTGTGGCGAGGGGTGCACGGAGGCTGTGGAGAGGACTCAGAGCAGCAGCAGATGATCCGTGATGTCCCAGAGACACACACAGCACGCTTGCCTCCCAGGTCTCTAATGCCCCACCAACCAAGTGCAGCCTCCACATATGTGGTTTCCAACAAGTTGTCCATGGCTGAAACCCAAGGGGAATGTGAGGGTGAAGTGTGGGAGAGAAAGAAGGGCTCCAGAAACATCCTCACCACCAAGGAGACAGTTGCTTTCCAACAGCACCCCCAGAAAGCCCTCCCAGTCTGCTGCTTTGCCTGGAGCTCCCTGTGTCTCTCCTAGAGCCTCACTGTCCCCTGACTTTAGAGTCGGGATCAGGTAGCATTAGAATCAGGGTTATAATTTTCCACATACCCTTTTGTTAGTGTCTTTCACATGGGTGTGTGTTGCTTCTTTGAGTAGCCTGTACCTCTCTCCATTAGTGCTGTATCTCCTTGGTGGTGGGGTCTGGTGGAGAGCTCCTCTTGTTTTTTTTTTTGTTTTTTTTTTTTTTTGCGACACCGGGGATTGAACTCACAACCTTGCACCTGCCTGACAGGCGCGTAAGCCACTGAGTCAAACTCCCGGCCCTGGTTTTTTGAGGCAGGGTCGCACTGTGTAGCTCAGGCCGGCCTTGCGCTCGCGTTGTAACCCAAGTGAGCCTCGAACTCACAACGCTCTGCCTACCTCAGCCTCCCAAGTGCTGGGATTAAAGGCGTGCGCCACCACGCCCGGCAAGCTCCTCTTGTTTTGAGTATGTGCAGCACTCCCCTACTCCTTCCCCTTTAGCAATGTGGAGATTTAAAAAATGCCCATGTTTTTAAATTTTATGCAATTCTCCTGGCCATGTCTTCTATTAAAAATTCTCTTCTTATCTGGAAGCTCTTTGAACCGTCCATGGCCCCTCAGGAGCAGAGCAGGCATGCTTAATCCCACTTTCCAGAAGCAGGGCCTGAGCCTAGAGATGTGCACAATCACTTCACTTGGCCGAAAGAGTCAAAATATCTTTGTACCAATGTATAGTACATAAGCTGATTTTAGATGGTGTCCGAAGGACCATCTTTTATATGACAAGTTACATATTTTGTTTTTATGTGCAATAGAAAAAAATAGTATATTAAACCTGTGCTGTCAGGGGTATTAATACTTGCAGTGGTTTTCTTTCTTTCTTTCTTTTTTTTTGGTCTTTTTTGAGAGAGGGTTTCACAATATGGCTTAGGCTAGCTTTCAATTCACTTTGTAGCCCAGGCTGGCCTCAAACTTGCAGTGATCCTCCTGCCTCAGCCTCCCTAGTGCTGGGACATGGAGTGTTTTCTCTCTCTCTCTCTCTCTCTCTCTCTCTTTCTTTCTTTTTTTCTTTCTTTCTTTGTTTCTTTCTTTGCGGCACCGGGGATCAAACTTCCAGCCTCTCACGCCTGCCAGGCAGGTGCTTAAACTGCTGAGCCAAACTCCCAGTCCTAGTTTTTTTTGAGGCAGGGTCGCACTCTGTAGCTCAGGCCGGCCTTGTGCTCACGTTGTAGCCCAAGCCGGCCTTGAACTCACTGGAGTGTTTTATTTAAATAAAACAAGTGAGTTGGCTTAAAGACAAATATTAAAGAAATAATGAAGATACAATAAGAGTTAGGAGATTCTTGAGTGGCTGTCATTTGAGAAATGTGGTTTAGTGTCAACCTGGGGTGCTCACTCATTCAATGAATGAATGGAGTTTTGTTGCCCGGTCACAGCCAGGACAGGAGGCGGGAGAGCTGAGTGGGCAGCCCATGGCTTTGGCAGTGACCACAGGATTGTCCGATGACCTTGAGCAAGGGGCTTCCTTTGTTCAGACTGCAGTTCTCCTGGGTACAAAAAGGAAGTCCCACAATGCTGCTTCCGTGGAGAATGGATTCGTCTCCTCATGGCAGGCAAAGCTAGGCAGGAGGCTTGCGGGGAGGAGGGTGGGGCACAGCGGGCGGGAATCAGAGCCCCCCTCCCCCCCAGCGTACAGAGTTAGCCGTAGATGGAGGAGATGGGTGTAAGGCACAAAGCATAACACAGAGGACAGAAACTGATCTCAGGACGCTGTGAGAGCAATGCACGGGGCGAGGAGAGGTTTACCTCAGCTTCGTGCTCTGTAAGGGATGAACCTTGAGTCCTGAGAGAGTATTCCTCCTCCAAAGACACCCCTAATCCTCGCACTGGCCTACAGAGGATCAGCAGATCGAGGGTCCCACTTTTCCTTAAGGAGGATTCTTTGTCGTCCCCCCCGACCCCCGACTCCCGCCGTGGCCCGGTTCCCAAAACTGGATTATTTCATCATTTCCTTCCATTACTCAAACCTCCCTCCCCTCCCCCTCCATCCCGGTGAGCAGCGGCGGTCTCACGGGCTGGCTTCCGATTGGAGGAGGGAGGCTGCGGCTTAATTACCGAGCAACTGCGAAGCCCGGGCAGCCTGTAAGACTGCGGCACGCAGTCTGTACGTCCTTCTCCCAGCCGCTCAAACTCGTTTTTCATCACACCCGGCAGCGATTTTGTCACAGATCAAATGCGCCTGCAGCAATTTCTTGCTTTCCAAGGCTCCCTGCTGAGTCAAGCGATTTCGTGGAGTTAGGGCAAAGAGTATCAGCTATGTTGAGGGAAGGGAGAAGTACCGATTCGGTAGCATGTGCTGCAGTGTGCCTGTGCAGGGGCTTGGGTTTCAGCTGTAGGAGGGGCTCAGCTCTGTGCATGCCTCTGTGTGTGTGTGTGTGTGTGTGTGTGTGTGTGTGTGTGTATGGGGGGCTGGGCCGGTGTCTGCAGGGAGAGGAAGGCAAATTGAAAAGCGGCTGGGTTGCTTCCCATCCTTTATTTGTTTCGCTTTCTCTGCTTCTCCGTGGCCTCAAGAGGGTGAGAGTGGGGGTTATGGGGAGATGAGATAATCGTGGGGGCCTGAACAAGTTTGCTCAGACAGTATTGTGTGACTGAGACGCATTGAGCACGCAGGAAAGTGCAGAGAGACAGAGAGAGCCCCTGGGAAGAAAGGGGTTAGCGGGAGAGAAAGCCAGTACAATGCTAAAAGTGAATGTGAGAACCCAAAGCCGGACAGGCTGGGACAGGCTGAAGGGGGCAAGTGTGTGCAATCTTTCTCCAGGATGAAGGTCAGCGAGGGGGAGCAGGGATTTGCCAGGCGGGGAGTAGGGCGAGGCAGACAGATTCAGGATTAAGGAGTCAGATGTGTTACGGGAGCTCCCCCATCGGAATAAGATGGGCTGTTGTTTCCCAGGGCCTGAAGGGTTTATTTAGCGATTCCAGATAGAGTATCACCAAACAGATGTAGTCTTGTTCCTCGAAAGAAAGGCCACAGCCAGGAGGAGGGGGGCAGGCCCAGCTAATGGAGGCAGCAGCCCCGCTCAAGTTTTTCACAGACGCTGTGGCCTGCTCAGACCTGTCCAGGGAAGCCAGTGCTCTCCTGCTGGGATCCGGGTATCTGTCTTGCCTCCTCCTGCAGCCTGTCTTGCCTTCCTTCCCTAAGACGTCTCATGGAGTGCCCTTCCCTGTGCCTAACACTGACCTCAATGAGCAGAGAGGGGCTGCCTGGGTCTGTCCAGTGGCATTCTGGGAGGGAGTGGGGACCCTCGCAAAGACCCAATGTTTATGGAGTCCGTCTTTCCAGCAGGCCCTGTGTTGTTCCCTTGGGCTCCGTTCCTGGATGCCATAATGGTGGGGTGGAGGCAGGTTGGGAGTTGGTCTTTCAGGCTGTACATTGCGCTGGACATGGATGCCTTTGACAGTCTGCTTTCTAAAACTCAGGAGGCCCAGAGCAGGGGTCGGCACACAGAGTCTGTGGGCCAACTCAGGCCTCCATCTGTTCTTGTAAATAAAATTTTATTGGCACACCGCCATGCTCATTTGTTTGAATATTATCATTGGCTGCTTTTGCAGTACTGGATAACGGCAGAGTTGAATAGTTGTGACAGAGACCATATGAAGCCTGCAAAGCTTAAAACACTGTAGAGCCTTGTACAGAAAAAGAAGGCCAAGTCCCAGTCTGGAGAAGTCTGACCAGGTGATTCTGTGCTCAACACCTTCCTCCTTCAAAACAATGGGACCCAAGGTCCTGCTGAAACTATCCAGGATTTGTAAACTTCGTGACCCCCAACAACCTTCCAAAAGGGGAGGGAAAAGGTATAACTCGCTTAGGGAGTAGCACCTCTTCCCAAGGCTTGGTTTTCTGGTGATTTGTAAAATGGGGTGCCTGGGAGGCTGGGAGGGAGTGGTGGCCTGACAGAGGCCTAACCTGCCCCGCCGGGAAAGGGCCAGCAGGATGAGAAGCAGAGGGTGAATGGAGGGGCTCCCTGCCTCCTCAGAACCAGGTCTTGCTTATGTGAAGACGTTCCCAACAGTGAGTGGCATGTGGAGGCCGGGCTCTTTACGTTTCCCAAAAATGGCCTCAACACTATCTCCTGTGCCATGTACTATCTCTCCACCTCTTTGAACATGGGCTGATCTTGTGACTGTTCGAGCAGTAGAATGTGGAGGAAGTGATCCTGTGGGATTTCTGGATGCCAAGATGCCTCGCAACTTTCATCTGGTCTCTTGGAGCACTCCTGCTGGGGACATTCCCTCTTGAAACCCAGCCACTGTCTTCTGAGAAACCCAAGCCACAGGAGAAGCCAAATGTAATTGATGCTACTGACTACCCAGCTCTGCTTCCAGTCAGCAGCCAAGGAAGTGACAGCCTCTGGGTCTTCAGATAACCCCTACTCAACATGAAAATCACCCAACCAGGTCCAGCCAACCCTAGATCCACAAGATGATATAAGTGGTTGTTTTAAAATTTAAATGTTGGAGCTGGGTGTGGTGGTGCACGCCTTTAATCCCAGCACTTGGGAGGCTGAGGTAGGTGGAGCGTTGTGAGTTCGAGGCCAGCTTGGGCTACAAAGCGAGCGCAAGGCCGGCCTGAGCTACACAGTGTGACCCTGCCTCAAAAAGCTAGGGCTGGGAGTTTGGCTCGGTGGCTTAAGCACCTGTCTGGCAGGCGTGAGGCTGTGAGTTCGATCCTCGGTGCCACAAAACAAAAAACAAAACATAAAAAACTTAAATGTTGGGATGGTTACCCAAGGAGAAATGATCAGAAGATGGGAAATGGCATTGTGGACTGCAAAGGGTGACATGGATGACTGTGGCCATTTCGTGAGTCCCAGGCAGCATGGTTCCATTGCTTCGGTCTGAAAAGCTTCCTTTAGTTGTAGGAGTTTGAGGCTTTTTCTTTGTACTTTTGGTGTTCCCTCTTTTAGAAGACAATCACCACCCACTCCCTAACTATAAACTATAAATCAAAAAGGGATCTTTCCTTGAACTTACGATGTGCTATGTGCTGAGCTCATGGAACCCTTAACTACTCTGTAAGGAAGATGTTATTACCCGCATTAGAGACAAGGAAACGAAGAGTTGGAGGACTGGACCACTGTCCTCCAATCAGTAAACGGCAAAGGCAGCAGGTAAAGTCAGGCCTTTAATGCACGCTCTGACCATCTCTGGAACTGACAGTTCCTGTGGCTACTGGAGAGATAATGCCACTAAATAGAAGCACTAAATACTTACATAGTATTTACAATGCTTAAAGCGTGCATTTATTTGTTTATTTATTTATCTGTCTGCACTGGGGATCAAATCCAAAGACTTACACAAGTTAGGCAAGTGCTGAGCCACTGAGTTACATCCCCAGAGTTAAGGGTTTGTTTTTAAAAGTGCATAAAATATGATAGTGATTACATACAACAAGTCTAGGCGCTTTTTAAGTCTCTCCAGTCAACACGTGAAGAAACTGAGGCACACAGTTTACCCAGGAGTAAATAGGTGTGTTAGTTAGCATAGATGAGCCCATATGTCAAACAGGCCTCCTAAATCTCAGTGATTTATTATGAGAAAGGCCTACTTCATACTCATTCCTATAAGGCAGCAGACAAAAGGCTCCATGCTCTAGTCCATTCAGTCACTTAGGAACCCGGTCAGTGGTGGCAAATGTATGGCACACGTGCCACAGTGGGCTGTTTGTATCACTGAGAGCGCTAAAAGGTTCACCATCACTGATCTAGGCTGATAGCGATGCCCCTGTTACAGTAGTCTCACCACTTACACTTAATAAAGCATTTGGAAGACAGAACCTAGGAGTCATGAAGAGTTTGTTTAATTGGCCCAGTCTGGAAGTAATCCATCATTCCACTCACAGCTCATGCCCAGAACTAGTCATATATGACTCTGTCTGAATTAGGCCTCTGTGTGCCCAGGAAGGGGAGAAGAACAGGGCCTGGATGAATATCAGCAATCTCTACCATAGCAGTTTGAGTCAAGTCTTGAGCCTGGGGAGTGTGGCTTGGAAATCTGTGTCCACTGTCACACTAGCTCGCTCTGCAACTCATCCTTTCCTCTGTGCAGGGCCTGAGAACATCTAGTCCCAGCCTGTCTCCCCTTAGAACTCGAGGAGACTTAGAAACCCAGAGCAAAGTGCCACTGTGTGCGTGCTCAAGGCCACGCACGTGAAGTAGGGCTGCAGATCTTGACTTGGGGCTGCTGTTTCTTGGCTCCCCTTGGATAGTAGAAGTGTAAGACTTTCATGTACCAGTTAGGTGACCATGCATAGACCACTAAATCTCCCTGAGCCTCCTTTGACTTGTGAGAACAAGAGGAAATAACACCTACGAAAGCACCTGCACAGTTTTATTGCTGCCAGATTTGTTCCTTTCTTCCCCTTGTCATTACACTTCACTGCCCATCACCATGGCGGGCACATCAGCCATGCCTCTGACTTCCAGCAGGCTGAAGGTTCTAGAAGGCCAGTTTCCATACCTTCTTCCAGGCCTCTGAGGGTCACTGGGTTCTGACTACTTTCTTTTCACTTTTCACACATTTCCTGGAAGTTCTATGCATCCATCCAGCCGTCTCTTCTCTGCTTCCCTGCATGCAGTTCTCTTCACTCCTCTCTCCTTTGCAAACATCTTCCCAGCTTTATTAGAGGAAATGAGTGGTGCTGCCTGGACCTCACTCTGAGGAAGCTTCAACCTCATCCTCTGCTCTTGTGCAGTGTAAAGGACACGGACCCCTTCTCATACACATAGGGTACTAACTGCATAGTTATCTTTGGGTGCAGACCTCATGCCGAGTAGGACTGCACCTTGATTGCTTCATTAATTCTGCAGTAATCCTGTGGAATAGGTACTAGTATCATTGCCCCCTTATTGTAGATGAGGAAACTGAGGTTTAAAGCTGGCAGCCTAGCCCCAAAACCCTTTCTCCTAATACCTGTGCCACCTGCAAGGCTCACATTCTGATTCTTCTTCCTGTTTTCTATCTGATCATTGTAGAGGTAACCAACCTGATTTGGCAGCTTCTAGAGGGCAGAGCCATACAACAGCCCAAGGTAGCATCAGGGAAGAAGCACTGATTAAGGTTTTCTGAAGACAAAGATGAGGATGTTTGTCACTTGAGGCTTTAGAAAATTCCACCAAGAGTTGGGTGTGGTGTAATCCTAGCACTCAGGAGGCTGAGGCAAAAGGATCACTACAAGTTCAAGGCCAGCCTGGGCTACATATTGATTTCAATGCCACCTTAAATTACATAGCAAGACCTTGTCTCAGGAAGAAAAAAAAATCCTGCCAAGCATGCAACCCTGGCCTTAGTATATTTTTCATTCATCATCTTTTCTATTGTGAGGCTTCTTAACCTTCCACTTATGGAACCTCCAACCAAGGACTTGAGTCAGAAAAACTGGAAGTCCTCACCTCTGTTCATTTTGTTTCAGGGTTCACCAAGGAGGAGACAGTGGATCTGCAGTCAATTCCAGGGGAATATGTAGAGATTAGAGGACCCTTTCTCTGCTCAAGGTATGCTCTTATCCTTTTGAGCTTCTTCCCTTCTTCCTGAAACAATAACAACTAGAACTAAACCAAAAATAAAAAATGCAATTTTTGCATTCCAGTTAATCACATGTGCTACCCATGATACTGCATAGCACTGTATAAGGTGATTCCCTTCTTTTAATTTTATCATATAACAAGATACCCAATTTCGTGAGTCATCAGAATAAAACTACCATGAGATGAAACAAATACATCTCTACCAGCAACAGGTATAATTGAGAAAAGACTGCAAATGCCAACTGGTGACACGATCGGGAGCAAGTGGAACCTTCATATCCTGCAGACAGGAGTGTAAATTTGCACAGTCATTCGACAACTTTCTGGCTCTCTTCTACAGTTGAACATACATATATATACTCCATGACCTAGAAATCTCACATCTAGCTGTAGACCCAACGGAAATGTATGCACACACTCAACAAATGACATGTTTCGAGAAGTCTGCAGCAGCTGTGTTTATAATAGTAAAAAATGGGAAGCTATTCACATGTCCACCAACAATAGAATGAATGAGTAAACTGCGGTGTAGTCACACCTTGGAACACTACCCTTTAATGAAAGGCTTCTAGAGCTACATGCAAGACTACAGGTAGACCTCATATTCATTATGCTGAGAAAAAAAAAAGGCAAAAGACAAAAAGACTGTATATTGTGTGCTTTGATTTAGGGAAAATGTAGAAACAGGCACAGTTCATCCAGGTTAGTGCAAGTACAGGCAATATTTACTCTTGCTGAGAGAAGAGATAATAACTGAAAACACTTGAAGGGAGATGGTTTCTGCGTGCTATTAATATTCCCTCTGTTGACCTGGGTGCAAGTTAAATGGTAAGACCAATTTGTAAAATTGATATGTGTACTTTTTGCATGTAATATATTCCAATAAAATGTTTTTAAAAATATTACCAACTTTCTGATGAGCTTGGGTCTGCTTGGTCATTGGAACTTCTCTCAGACTAGAGGAGATTGTACCAGTCTCGGAGGCTCTGATAGGCAACAGTACCCAGCTCGAGCCAAACACTATTGTTTTGTTCTGATTGTGTTTATTTTTCTGGTTGTCATTTGTATATAGCCATCCATACAGAGTTTCCATTTATGGTAGTGATATAAAATTTGCTCTTTAAATAGCCTCACGTTAGAGCTGGGGATTTAACTCAAGGGCACAAGTGCCTGCCTGGCAAGTGCAAGGTTGTGAGTTCAATCCCTGGAACAAACAAACAAAAAAAGCCTCAAGCTAAAAAAAGTGAATTGACTTACATTACAAAATTGTGTAAATAATAGTGGAGGTGGTAGTTAACGCAAACCAGGTGAGGGTGGAGTTCATGCACCGTTGTTCAAATAGAAAGAAGCAGGGATTAGAAGAAAGGAGCAGACTAGTCTCAGCCTGTCCCCAACTCTCACGCATTGCACGCTGCCCAGCACAGATGGGCTCTTAAGCCTAAGAACATATCCTTTCCAGAGGACTCAGGAAAAATTTAAGAAGGTATGTTCCAGAACAATGGCTGAATCAAGCAACCAGAGCAGAAAACTTGGGTTCACTTAACAGATATGTAGCCAGTCGCAGAAAACTTGGGTTCATTCAACAGATATGCTGATGTAGGTTCTGGGCCTCCAGCAATGAACAAAGTGGCCCAGCCCTCCCACTTGGTCAGGTCTCAACTGACTCAAGTGTCAATCATTTAAAATGCAGACACTGTAAGGGTAAAAAGGGCTGTATGTGAGGCCTTAGGAATTGTAATTCCAGAGACAGAGGTTCAGAGATCTCTGAATCAGTATTTGGAAGAAAGCACGGGAAGTGGGTATTCTTACAATTAGTGAATGATGAGAAAGAACAGGTGTTATACAACCAACCCATGACCATGACTGAATTGAGACCAAGACTGAGCTATAGAGGATAAAGCAATGAAGGTAAATACTTAGCAAAAAAATGTCCATAATGCATAAATCCTCTTGATAGGCATCTTTAACTTGTACACACAATTCAACTGTCCTGTTCTTCCAGATACCTGCAGTCAAATGGTGGAGGTGACAAAGGTCACATTCCCAGGCAGCAGCTTGAGATGTACACAAATCTTTCTTCCGTGATGGTTGCCTGACTCCATTTTAAAAAGCACTTTTAAACTGGGTATAGTGGATCACACTTGTAATCTTAACTAATAGGGAAGTTGAGGCAGGAGGATTTCAAGCCCAAGCTCAGCCTGGGTGATTTATTGAGACCTTGCCTCAAAATGAAAAAATAAAAACACTGGGATGTAATTCAGTGCAAGGCCCTGGGTTCATGATCTGCTTTTTATTTCACAAAAGATGTGCTAGGGCTCAACACTCATGGCGGCAGGTCTTTCTGAGCCTCACAAGGAAAGGACTTAAAGAGGCTATTGTTGGGGTGCACGTGTGTGTTTGTGGTGAGAAAGGTAAAACTGGTCATTAACCTGGAAACTAAGACAAAATAATTAGGACATAGTCACAGACTCATCAGAAAGGGAAAATTTTGTTGAATACTTATTTGTAAAGTCAGCATGACCTTGCCTGCTAATCTCCATAGTTCTGGTAAAAAAAAGTCAAGATTTTTAAAGGGAGGTGGAAAAACAATGAATCTCAAAAGATAAATAGCCAAACGAATGAACTGAGGCCTCTTTTAGCTTCCCAATAGATTCATCATTACCTTCCATCTACCCTTGCGCATTTACATGGAGCTGGAAAGAGAACCAAGGGCCCTGCCCAGAATATTTCCAAAGTATGTACTTTCGATTTTTTAGAAATACTTGTGGGCCTACTAGGTGCCAGGCACTGTATCTTGGACACAGGTATGTGCTGTGCAGTTTCGTGACTACTAGCCACATGTGGTTACCAAGCATTTGAGTTTTGGCTAGTTTGAATTGAAATGTGGAGACAACTAGCCAGCCTTCCTGGATTCCAGGAAGAGAAAAGTCAGTGCCTCCCGTGAGCCTACCAGTGCAAGGGCTGAGAATCAACCCCCCCCCCCCCCCGCAAACTCCCAACCCCCCACCTCTGGTAAGCAACCGGCTGGTTTGGAGGACAGGCTAAGTTGATAGCAACTAAGGTACATAAAACAACTAAATGTTTGTATTGTTTGATTGATTTGCATGCCTGGGACCAGCAGTCTGAGCATCTCTTGGGAAGATTGTAGCAAATATGGGGGATTCCCTTCTGTGTTGTTTTTTAGGCCCAATATTGTTTTCACTGTTTTGCTTTATTAATTATTTTTCTTTATTCAATATTCTGTTTTGATGGGTTTTATTCTATTATGTTTTTGGTTTGATTTTACTATACCTGATGGAATGGCCAACTATTGTGAAGATAACAAGATACACTATAGTAGCTATTGTTTTCCTAGTATCCTGCTTTGAAGTTCTGTTATCAGTTCTACTGCTTTTTTTTTTTTTTTTTTGCGGCCTCGGGGCTTGAACTCACAACCTCGCGCCTGCCAGGGCAGGCGCTTAAGGCACTGAGCCAAATTCCCGGCCCTGGTTTTTTTGAGGCAGGGTCGCACTATGTAGCTCAGGCTGGCCTTGCGCTCGCGTCGTAGCCCAAGCCGGCCTCGAACTCACAACACTCCTCCTACCTCAGCCTCCCGAGTGCTGGGATTAAAGGCGTGCGCCACCACGCCCGGCTTCTACTGCTTTGTTTTGATTGACTTTGTTCTGTTAAGTTTTGTTGGATTTTACCATCTGCAAAATAAAATTTATCTAAAAAAATGAATTGAAATGTGCTCTAAGTATAAGATACTCATCAGAGTTTGAGGATCTAGTGCAAAAAGAGACAGTTAAGTTTCTTCATTAATAATTTCTAATACTGATTACTCATTGAATAATACATATTTGGGATCAACTAAGTGAGAATGCATTATTAACATGGACATCATCTATTTCTTTTTACCATATTTCGATGCGGCTACTAGAAACTTTAAAATAACACATGTGACTCACACTTGCGACTCACACTTGCTATTCGCATTCGGACTTCTTTAGGGCGTATGGGGCCCGCCCCTGTCCCTACTCTGAAGGCGCTCAGGCGGTGGTGGGGCCAACAGGCACCCCTGTCTGTAAGATGTACACTCTCCATGGCTCCAGATTTGCAGCTCTATTTCACTCTGCTCAGCAGTCTCCCCGACGCTCACCAGATTAAGGCAGACCGCAATAGGAATCAACTGGATTTCCTGCCGGTCTGCCCAGACTCCCCTTCGGTGCCCAAGTGGATGGATTTTCCTCTCCCCTACTGCGCTCTCCCATTCCTGTGTCTTTGCTTTAGCAGGTCCCTGTGCTGGGGGTGCCCGTACCACCCCTCTAATTCTCCCTGGTAGACTTCCAGGCTTCTGGTTCTGACTCACCTGGGAAGCCACACTCCCATTCCTCATCCACTGGAACCGTTCTCTTCCCCACAGCCAGTTATTTCTTTGTCCCCTATAACTCTTCCCTCTTAATTCCTTAAAATCAGGAACTTGCCCTCCTGGAGATACCTAACTCACCTTCCGGGCCAGGTGGCCACATGATGAAGCAGTTGCTGAACTGAATCAAACAGTCCCAAAGTTAGGAAAATGGTGGGAGAAGGTGGCACCGGAAGTACTGGGAATTTAAATTTGGACGAGAGAGTTTAAAAGGGCCACCTCTCACAGAAGGAATCTCCCTGGGAAGGGTGGTCACAACCCAGAGGGATGGCTTGGTAATCTAGGCCAGGTCCAGCCAGGAAGGATGGGGGCTGGGGGCTTTTGGACTAGATGACTCAGTCAATCAAGCAGAACAATGGAAGCCGTGCTCGCCGTCTGTATCACTGGAGAGAGCTTTAACTGGCCCGACCTCAGGCTTTCGCTCCCATCTGAGGATCCGATCTTACCCTTCCACCCCTGCAGCGGGGTGTACTGGGCTACCGCCAGCGACAGTCGCCTCTGGATTTGTGGATGGTGGCCCACGTCTCTGAAGGATTATTTGGAGGACAGGGTTCGGGGGTGAAGAAGGGGGAAGATTTCTCAGGGTCCAGAAATTGCACTACGGGTTCTCCTATGTTGCAGTGGTCACTAAAGGGGCTGTTTTGGGCGAGGCTGGTCTAGCCGGTCTGAACCTCTCGCGACTCACCCAAGGTCATTGTTCCAAGCAGCGCGCCAGCAGTGAGCCCTACCCCGAGGATGGCAGGAGTCGCTGTGAACCCTGAAATCTACCGAAGGGCAAAACTGTGCCTCTGTGCTTCCCCAGCAGTTAGCCCAGCGCCGGCCACAGGGGAAGCCCGCAAACTAAGTCCTTCCAAACAGAAGTAAGAGAGGAGACAAAAGCACCGGCTCTTCCCCGCTCCCAAGCTCGTCCTACCAAGCTTGCGAGTTATTCTCAAGAGTCGAGGAGTCCAGGCTGGAAGAACGCGGAGGGACGTGCTCAGGGGGGAGTGGGGCACCGGCTAAGGCGCGCAAGGCTGCGGGGTGGGCGAGTGGGCGTGTGCGCACGCACGTGCCCGCGCGCAGGAGTGCGGGGGGAAGGGGGTGGTCTCCACAAGGGGGAGGGGAGAAGGCAGGGGGCGGGGAGAAGGAGGCTTTTTAGCACCCTGCTGCGGCGGCGGGGGAGGAGAAAGAAGCGAAGGTGGCGGCTCGCGCTCTCGCTGGGCCGTGCCACCTGCCCGCTCTCCCGCCGCTGTAGCGCCCGCCACCGCCGACATGCTGCCGAAACTGGGCGGCCCCGCGCTGCCGCTGCTCCTGCCGTCGCTGCTGCTGCTGCTGCTGGGCGCGGGCAGCGGTGGCCACGGGGTGCGCGCCGAGGTGCTGTTCCGCTGCCCGCCCTGCACGGCCGAGCGCCTGGCCGCTTGCGGGCCCCCGCCGGCCGCGTCGCCCGCAGCCGGGTCCCGGGTGGCCGGTGGCGCCCGCGCGCCCTGCGCGCAGCTGGTCCGGGAACCGGGCTGCGGTTGCTGCTCAGTGTGCGCCCGGCTGGAGGGCGAGGCGTGCGGCGTCTACACCCCACGCTGCGCCCAGGGAATGCGCTGCTACCCCAAGCCCGGCTCTGAGTTGCCCCTTCAAGCGCTGGTCCAAGGCGAGGGCACTTGCGTAAAGCCCGGGGACGCCGATTACGGCGCCAACCGGGAGCAGGTTGCAGGTAACGCGGGCGGGGACCACGAGTTGGGACAAACTTGGAGGGCAGCGGGGCAGCCCTGCCGGCGGTCGCTCTGGAGGGAAAGTGTTTGGCGGGACGGCCGTAGAGAAGGAAGAACGGAGTCTTTGCTCAGATCTGGGAAGATTGTTGGGAGCGGGAACCCGAAAGTCAGGCCCCGGGCGGGGGATTGGAATTGAGCAAGCGGAAGAGCCTTGGCTCCCAATTTAGTCGGGACGAAGGAGGCGAGGAAAGGCACCCTTGTTACCATATTCCCCGGTTGGGACGTATCCTCACTTCTATTCTGGAGAGGGGATTTGCTGGGGAGGAGGGTTAAATATTTGGGCGTAGGAACTTGGAGCACAGCTTGAGTCGATGACCTGCGCTCGGAGGGTCCCAGAGGGAACGCTGATCGGAGGCCGAGGCCACTAGGCGCTGGTGACACCGGGGACCACGGGTGAGATGGGGGCGCAGAGAGGGACTTCGAGGGACCTTTCCTGCTACTGGGATTGTGAAGGGAGCGGGAGGACTTGGTACTTTGTAGGGTGAGTTGGTTAGGAGAACAATTAAAACGAACGCTAGTATTTTATGTAGAGAATGAAGAAGACTCTTTGAACAATGTTGGATGGTAAAATAAAAGCGCGCGCGGGGGAGGGGACGGGGTGGGGGAGGCGAGAGGAGACCCCGGCTGTTGGATCAGTGTAACTTAAGCCGGATCGCCGGCTGCATTCCCAGGACCCTGGCCGACTGGCTATGCGGTTAGGCATCTGGGCCCCAGGTCGGAAGGCAGGGGCAGCCGGGGCGGGGGAAGCAACGACTCTTAGTTGAGTGTTACCCACCCTCCCCCTCCTAACCCGGGGAACGCTTCCTATCCGGTAGAATGGGGACCCCGATGTTCTTTGTTAAGGGACCCTCATTCTTTCCAAAAAGGTGTTTGAGGGTCACAACCAAGCTATAAGGAGTTCACTTTTTCTTTTTTTTTAATTATAAAAGCCCCCTGCCTCCCTGGTCGGGGAAAGCGGTAACTATTTCTTTCCTCTTGCACACAGTGGTGAAATGTGGCCATTGCTCACTGCTGCTTGAAAAGCAAGCGAATCTGACCAAGTTTCTCACTAGGGGAAACAAGAAAAAGTGCAGACATTCTTTGCCTGCTTCTCAGCTTCTTTGTAAGCCCCCCTCCCTTCCTCTGTCCTGCTATTGCTTTGTTCTCTGTTCCCCTTGAGAATGGAATTAAGGGTCAGAGTTGAAATTTTGCTTCTATTTCTCTGGCACAGTTTGACCTTGAGTACAGGCTAGGTAGTGCTTCCTCCTAAGTGGAACCCCTCCGTTCCTTTCTTCTCCCTCCCAGCCTGCCTTGCAATTAACCCTTCCCTCCTGCTACTCTTAGTATTAACGAAGGGAAAAAGACTCCGGCATCCTCTTCCTGTGGGGCGCCTGTCCCCAACCCTGCGGTCAACCCCCATCACCTCTGGCTTCCCGCGGGCTACCCAGGAGGTTTTGTGCGGTTTCTGAGCTGAACTTGGACAAACTAAACATCTTCCTCAGCAGGGTGAACTTTTCCAAAGGCCTTGTGTGATCCGTTTGGATTTTGACTGTTTTAGTGAAGCATATGCTGTGTTCTCTTCCTCACCGTTTTAGTATTTTTTCCCACTCTTCATTCAACTCCCTGTAAGCCTGAAATCCATCTGGTCTGCTTCCCAGGGGTCCCTGAGGCAGGTTCGGGACTGGAGCAGGCAACAAATGAGGGGGGGAGGTTCTCTCCCAGCCACTTTTCCTTTTCCTGAGGAGAGGGGGTTGTCAGGGGAGCCCGAGGACAATGGGGTGACTTCATGGGAAGAATGTCACTCTGGATTTTCTGCCCGGGTATGGGACTCCTTTCCACCAGCTTGTCTCAGCTGCCTTCTCAGCCTCCTCCCAGGGCCTGCACGCCTTCTGCCTTTTTCTCTTGTGGTCCACTCTGGGAAGAGGGGACATTAAGCAGAGGTGAGGGGTGGAGGGTTAGAAGCTGAGGTGCTCTTGAAAGAAATGACCCACACAGGGATGCCTGAGGGAGGGAGCAGGGCCAGGGGAAGCTCCCCCCAGGAGCCTGGGCCTGCAGGCCAGCAGAGAAGGTTGGTGGTGAGGGGAGAGGGTGGCTTGTGGGAGAAAGTCCTGGGCCAGGGCAGGGACTGGGGCCACTGCATGGCTAGTGTGTGAGTTGGGGGCAGGGTGGGGACTGTATATGGTGGGGCAAAGACCTTAGCCTAGAATGCTGTGGCATTACTCTCCCTCCACCATCTCCTCCCCACCCCTAAGAACGAACCCCCCAACCCTGCATTCCTCTTTGAGCAGGTTGCTTTTGAGAATTTTAAGCATACCCTCTTATTTCGAGGCAGCAAACCCCAGCAGTTCCGGCTTTGCTGTTAGCTCTTTTGTCTTTGTTCCCAGGACTCAGGGGCTGTGTCGCTGGCTTCCTGGGGATGGCAGGGACACGGCGGTGGGGGGTGGGGGTGGGCCCATCAGGCGGCCGCGGTTAGAAGTGGGTGATGGTGAGCCTGTATCTTGGGGGAGGGGGTGATGGGCTGGGACTTGGGTCCCAGGAACTGAGGAGTCAGACTGGGGGGTAGGGGTAGGGAGGCCTGGTAGAAAATGAAAAGGGGAGCCTGTGATCTGCCTGAAGTCAAGACTTTACAAGTCCGTGGTGAGGTGGCGAAGTAAGCAGAAGCGCCTGGCAATGTGGGGTGCGGGGTGTGGGGTGTAGGGTGGGGGGCGGGCCCAGCCCTTTCAGAATTCTGGCCAGGCTGGTCCCTCAGTATCTCCCAGCCTCCTCCCCACAGGGGTACAATGCCGGGGATTATGCTGAGGGGCGGGCCGCTCGCCCTCTGCACATATAAAGGTGCTATAGAAATGTGCAGTCATTCAAAGTCCCAAAGGCGCGTGAGCAGGGAGGCTCCATCTCCGCCGCTGTTGGGGGAGGACGGAGGAGAGGCGGGCCTGATTTACAGTGGTTCAGTGCAGCTTCAAGACTTGGGGGGAGAAAGCAACGGGACTTCTGGCTGGGAGCGCTGCTTTGCATCTCGTCTTGCATAAATTTGCATACCGAGTTCAAAGTCGTAAAATAGACTGGGGAATGAGTGGGACCCACTGTCACTGATTGTTAACGCCACTACCTTCCGCCTCCCCTCCCCCCTTCTGGACAGAACTCCTTGAACCAGCTCTGCTAAGCTGCCTGCCGACACCCCAGGAAGACTTGCAAGGAGGGGGCGCGGTGGGGGGAAGGGCTGAGGCTGTGGCTCCTGGGTTCTCTCTTGGACACAGAGAGCTCCTTAGTTTAGAGACTAAGTGGGGTGAAAATCTGTGCATCTTAGGGACGGGCCTGTGCAGGGTGACTAGAGGGGTCCAGTGAGGGTCCAGTGGGTGTTCTTATTTGTGGCCAGGGTAGGCCAGGGGTCTCTGCTCTGTTCAAACCCCCCCGCCCCCACAAAGGACTCTTGGAATAAGTGCAAGAGCCTAAAGGGAAGAAGCCACCTGTTGTGATAATGAGGGTCAGGTGGTTATTCTTGGCCAAACTGGGCTATCGAGTTTCCTGGCAGGCAAAGGGAAGAGGGAGGGTTAGATGGCTTTCCATGCTTCTCATTTTAAATAACAATTTTAGGCAAATCATTCTTGGGTTAAGGGAGTCATGGAATTTATTGCTACTAATGTGCCATGCAAGCTTCTAGCTGGTTCTCAGCAGGGCTGTTCTCTGCTGTCGAAAATGGAACTCATTGCTCTCAAAACTGATAGTGCTTAGCCCCAGTGGAATGGAGAAAGGGTAAGGACACTGGATATATGGAAAGCCAGGGCCAGGCTGTTAAAGGCATTGAAGGGCAGCAGAAATCAGCAGGCTTTATACTCCTTTGGTTTTGTTGTTGGTCCTCACGTACTACAACACTCTACCAAGAAAAATAAGAAAAGCTGAGGGTTTTGTTTTGTTTCAAGGGATCATATTCAAGGACTGTATTTTGTCTCAGTTTTTCTTCTCCTTTCCCAGCGTCTTCCTCCCCTGCCTTCTCCATCTGTCCTTTCAATCCCATTAGACTGTTCTTTCTTGTGCCTTTCCCTTTCTACACCCCTGTCATACCTGGCCTCAGCCGGGACACCTGGCTGCACAGAAAGTGTGTGGACAGGGCCCAAGAAGTGGTGTGGAAAATATACTGGTCCCAGGCTTCCTCAGATCCAATCAGAGGGAGACCGCGCAGGTGATTAGAGACTGGGATGTTGAAAGAAAGTGAAATCCTTGGAAGAGGAGGCTGGTTGACTGGCTGGGCAGGGGCTGGGCTTTGCAGGAAGGGACTTCCGTGGGCAGGGGACTGGTGCTTTCCCCCTCCAGAGCTTAGTCTGGGGGCTGTTCCTGCTGCACTGAAGGCATGGAAGAGGGGCGGTCGCACTTGGGCTTCATCAGGGGAGCCGGGGATCTGGTTGGCAGATGTTCTAGGCGCCTCTGTTTCTCCTTGTTATCTCTGGCCAGCATCTTCCTGAGGTGGCAGGCAGCCATCAGGAGATGGGTCATCCCCCCATGTGTCCTTATTCCATTGAAACTGACCTCCTTGCCTGTTTTGTCTCCTGTCTTGCTCCTTTCCTGTGAGGGGAAAGAGGCTTTGCTGTCTTTCTCACAGGTGTGGATGTGGGCTCGGTGGAGGGGCCGAGGGAGTGAGGGACAGAGAGTGGCCAGCCTGGCTAGCTTCCCTCTGCACCCCTTTGGCTCTGCAGCCGAGCAAGGGTTTGGTTGGCTGTTGGCAGCAAAAACCCTTTGAGCATATTGGCTAGGAGTTGAGTTTTGGACTCCTGCTATGTGCAGGTGAGAGATGGCCTTGACCCATTACTGCCGGGTTTGGGTTACTCTATTTGGTTTCCCTTGACTTCCTTTGTAAGTCCCCCTTGCACTGGGGGACTTCAGAAATGTAAGTGGCTGGTGTGCAGTGGTCAGACAAGCCATGAAGAAGGGCCCCAGGGGCTCTCTGGAGAGAAATAACTGGGGAAGCAGTCTGGACTTCGTTGTCACATTGACCTGGTTCCCACGAAGACCTCTCTCAGAACTTCAGTGCTCGAACACCAGCTTTGGTGAAATAGGGATGATTTGATTTGATTTCCTTCATGGCATATGCATTAGGCCACCTGTGGTCACAGAAAGTGCCTGGCACTTAGAAGGTTTTTAACCTTGGCAGGTGACACCTCCTCTCCGACACTTGGTTAGCTGGCCCTTAGAACAAAGGCCAAACCGGACAAGTCAAGACAGGCCACTTGTCCTGCAGGTTCAGATCCCAGGTGGCTACTAGATTAGTTACCGGAGGCAAGAGGTTTATTTTCACTGAATCTCAGTTTCCCTAGCTGTAAACTGATGGTACTCACTGATGGGATTGGGACTCAGTCTGAGAGTGTGTCAAAATAGACAAAAAAAAAAAAAAAAAGTAAAGCCTAAGTAGTTGGTTTAGGCAATGAGTCACCTGATTTCCATCTTTTCACCTATAAAGTAGAAACATGCTTACCTCCTGTGACTCACTTTCACAGGACTGTAGGGACACCTTGGGGAAAGGGGAATGAAACTGTACTTTAACCACAGCATAAATCCAGCTGACAATAATTAAATGGTTTGAGGTCAGCAGGCTTGGATTTCTTATGGATGAGTTAGGCAGTGAATATTCTTTAGGGCCCAAGTCCTAGAGCATGGAATTGACCTTTGGGGTATAGGTCACACCTCTTTCTTTCTATCTTTCTATCTTTCTTTCTTTCTTTCTTTCTTTCTTTCTTTCTTTCTTCCTTGCTTCCTTCCTTAATTTAAGTTCATTGGTACAATTTAGGTCTACAGAATGACCACATTCTTTATAGGGAACCTCTTTTTTTTTATTTGTATTTTTTGTGGCGCCAGGGATCGAACTCACAGCCTCACACCTGCTAGACAGGTGCTTAAGACACTGAGCCAGACTCCCAGCCCTAGTTTTTTCTAAGGCGGGGTCGCACTATGTAGCTCAGACCGATCTTGCGCTTGCGTTGTAGCCCAAGCCGGCCTCAAACTCACAATGCTCCTCCTATCTCAGCCTCCCGAGTGCTGGGATTAAAGGCGTGCGCCACATCGCTTGGCTCAGGGAACCCCTCTTATTTTGTAGTGCCTGGAATAAGTGATAGGAGGAGGGACTGGGGTGAGTCGAGATGGCTCCACAGCTTGGACGCCCGGGTTGACAGAAGATTGACTGGCCTTTGTCTGGCCAGCCAACTTGGCGGACACAGCCTTCCAGCTGTTGAGTTTCTGGAGGGCTGATGACTACCTGAGACTCATCTCAGGTAGGAGTAGAAAAGGGGAAGGCCCTTTCTCCACAGGTTCCATCCAGAGGAAATGAGCTAGGACCCAGGCTTTAGAATAAGAAGGCCAGGTATTAAGCCAGATCATCTAATGCACTCCATACATAAATTGCACTGAAGGGCTGGTGGTCACAGCCAGAGAAGCCCGCTGGAGCCCATTTCCTACTCCAGGTAAAGGGGGCTTTCAGATCTGTGCTCTCGGAGCCTGGGATGCCAGAAAGTTGAACACAATCCTAGCAAAGAAGTTGGATGCCCTTTCCAACATGACATTTTCTTACTGCATCCCCTCCAGGCTTGATCTCACTGCTGAGGGGAAGCGGCATTGCGTAGGGGGCGAGGGGGTGAGCCCTGGGTGGGGAGAGCTTTCCGAGTGCTGCAGGCCTTCTTCCTCATGGCGCTTGTGCCCCCTGAGTGTGGCCTGTGGGTGCAGTGACCAGGATGACTCTGTTCCCAGGCATCCCAGGGGAGGCAGGGCCTTGGGAAAGCAGAGAAGATGGATGCTTAAGACTTTGGGGTCACTGTATACCTAGGGTGAAACCCAGGCCAGTGGAGACGAAGCATAGCATCTATCACCAGAACTTTAGGGTGGGTGGTTTCTGCCAGAGAGAAGAGGAAAGGGAAAGGAAAAGGCTGGAGAAACGGTTTAGTCCTCAGTTTCTGGAGTACAGTGAAGAGACTTGTGGGATGTGGGAGGTTTTTTCTGGAGGAGAGTGAACCCTCCCCCTCCTCCCCACCTCCCCATCTCCTTGCGCCCCTCTCTCCTGTTCTGGATACTCTTATTCCTTAACAAAGCCAGGGAAGATCTGGGCTGGCTCAGCCTTGGTGTCAGTCAAGACTCAGAGGGAGACCTTGCTCAGAAAGCCGGCTCCCCCGAAAGAAACACGGTCAACTGGAGTCAGGAATTTTTTCCCTTCCTCCCTTTTGGGGGGGACGTGTACTTGGAGGCCTTGGAGACTTTCTGGCTGCCAGCCCCACATCTCTTCCTGGCTGTTAGGAAGCAGGGCAGAGTGAGGATTGGGGGGAAGGGGGCAGGGGCTGGCAAACCTCCAGCCGCTGGGCAGAAGAATTGGCCCGCAGGCCCTGGTGAGTTGGCCCAAAGCGGAGCCTGGGGAGGTTTCTAATTAGTGGACGGGTGTAGGTATGTCAGCCTGCACTCAGTCAAGGAACCTGGTGGAGCCTGAGAGTCCCAGCTGGGAGCAGGCTGGATCCCTGGAGGCCTTGTTGGGGGTGGGGATGCCAGAGGAGCCTGTTCAGTGTGTTTGCCCTGATGCGGAATTGGGAAGACAGGTACATGATAAAGCAACGGTAGGTGCTTTGTTCTAGACATGTTCCACGTCTTCCAAGAGACCCTGGGTTGGTTATTTGGTTCCCACACCCCGCCAGCTCTATTTTAGTCTTAGGATTCTCCCCACATGTCAAGTAGAGAAATCAAGGCTGTGTCCAGGTTCATGTGCCGGGGAAGCTCACGTTTCTGAGTGCTCATTCTAGTGCTCTGCTCCATCAGACTTCTACACGCACAAAAGCCGTGAATTGCATACTGCTTCTTAGAAATGCTCCTTGTCCGTGGGAGGCAGTAATTAAGGCATAACTTCTCAAAAATGCTCCTTTTTTGCAACTCTCCAGGAAGTTTCTTTTAGGTCTATTGTCTTTACTTCTGGGTGGAGGTGCCAAGTTGCCTCTGGATGGTGAACTTGCTTTCTAAAGTGCCCGAGGCCAAAAAGAAATGAGAATGGCAAGTCTCCTGTGCCCTGCCCCCCAGCCCCTGTGACTGTCTGATAACGCTGGGTGGTTTCCATAGCAACAGTGGCAGGAGGTGTGCCAGGCAGGATGAAGGGGGAAGGGCGGGATGGTTTACTGGGTCAGAGAGGCTTCTGTGGTTGGGTGGGACCAGCTGGTATGTGACTGATGGATGGCCTTGGTCCCTGAGAGGATCAGGATCCTATAGAGAGCAGAAGCGAGGTGCTGGGGTTAGAAGGTCTTGGTTTAGTCTTCTGTCAGGTGATGCCGGTGACCAGATGCCATACTGGGTGGTTAAGGGCTCTGGAGCTGAACAGCCTGTTTGGTTCTGGCCCTGGCCCTGGCTACATGACTTAATGCTGTTGCCTCCAACTCTGCAGCTCTTAATCAAGCCTGAGAGCAGATAGGAGATTATTGACCTTGTGACTGCAAGTTATGCAGTGCAAAAACCTGATAATCAAATGATGTTGTTCAAGTTCGCATTCTTTTTCCCCTATTCTCAACACAGATCAGAAGAAAGGCCAATGCTGTTTAAATGCATTGGTACTGGTCATCTTAGTCCTCTTGGGGAGGGGGTGTGGCTAACTGGACACTGCCCTTGGCTTTGGGGAGCCTTGAAGGGATCCAAGTGTGGAGTCCATGTTTTCCCAGTGGGTAGCATGGCCATTGAAGTTGTCTCTTACTATGGTTCTACCACTGGCTTGATGACCAACCATGGCCCATTTATACCCCAGGGGCGAGGATTCTTGCAGGAGTCTCTGCTGGCTGTCTTCAGTTTACTTTGCTGCGTCCTAAACCAAGAGAACATAGCCAAGGAAGGCGACAGTGTGATGCAGTATTAGATCAGACACAATCAGTGAACTTTTGGTTGAAGAAAGAAAAAAGCATGGTGACCTATTTAAAGACACTTATTTATATTCAGGACACTTCTTGTGCTGGTTTGAGAGTGTGGCTGACAATCCTGGACATCTTTGCAGGTTTTAAATTTCTTTTTGCATCCTTTGGGATTCAGCTTGTCAGGTTGGAGTATCTGGGAACAGCGTTATAGGGATGGAGAAGGGGCTGGCAGAAGGGGAGGGTGGTGGGAGAGGAGTTGGGGGGCTCAGTCTGTCACTCTGCAACATGACTTGGGGATTGCATTATCAGAGCCACGCAGAGGAGCAGTGGGTTGAATATGAGTCTTGGGAAAGGCAAAGTATCCTTTGTATCCTACCTCTTGCTTCATTCACTGCCTCTCTTCACCCCTACGCATTCTTGCTACTGGGGACCTAGGAGAGAGTCCAGAAAAATGAGACAAAGTACGAGTGTGACAAGATACCCTAGGGCAGGTCACAGGCTGCACACAGCCCCGAACAAGAGAGGACTACAAGAGAGGACTTGTGATGTTAGGAGTGAACCTAGGACTTGGATACGCTAGGCAAGTGGTCTGCTACTGAACTGTATCCTCAAGAGAGAGCTTTTTAAAATTTTACTTTGAGACTTGCTCTCACTAAGTTGGCCAGGTGGGGCTTAAATGTAGGATCCTCCTGCCTCGGCCTCCTGAGTACCTGGGACTGGAGCTGTATACCATTGTGCACACTTTTAACCTTATTATGTGATTTTTTTTTTAGCAATATTTTTCATGATTTGACTGCAGTGCTCGAGTGTGGACCATAGGTAATAATGCAATGCCGCCCAGGGTGGGGCGCAGAGAGCTTCCCTAAGGAAGTTTGTTACTTACACATATTAACTGCACCGTGTATTTCACATGTGGCCTGAGGCAATTGGTCTTCACTCAGAGTGGCCTGGGTGAACCTACAGGCTTGGATACTCACTCTGCAAGGCAATAGGTGAGAGGCTCTTAGCTTGGTCAGCTGTTTTTTTTTTTTTAAACCTGATGGGGTACATGGTTTTAATGCTAGATGGGAACAAGAAACACTATTAAAAGTTAAATACTGCCTGAAAAGAAATCAAGTTGGAAGACATATATTGCAAATAAGTGAGTGGCTCTTTGCTTTTTGACTAAAATTTCTTTCCTTCCTTCCTTCTTTCCTACCTTCCTTTTCTCCCTCCCTTCCTTCCTCCCTTCTCTTCCCTTCCCTCCCTCCTTCCTTCCTTCTTTTCTTCTTTCCTTCCTGAGATAGGGTCTCCCCATGCAGTTCAAACTGACCTTGAACTCACTATAGAGCCCAGGCTAGCTTTGATCTTGCAGCAATCCTCCTGCCTCAGCCTCCTGAGTGCTGGTATTATAGATGTGTGCCACTACATCTGGCAGGATCTTGGTGTTTTAAATAATGAGAACCTTTCATGGTAGATACAGACCAGAAGTAAGCAAATAAAATTTGATAGGAATCTGCTTCTGTCTCACTAGAGGAAAACACAGTATCTTCTTTCCAGAAAAGCAAATGGGAACACAGATAACTCCCTTCTTGTCCTTTGGTTTCGTATAATGTTTTAAAGCTCACTAGATGCTAAGAATGGGGGCTGAAGGTGTAGCTCAGTGGCAGAATGCTTGCCTACCATGCATGAGGCCCTGAGTTCGATCCCCAGCAACATAAGAAAAGAAAAAGGAAGCTAAGACCAAGTTGGTATCGTTAGTATGCTTCCATCTTTCAGAGAAAAAAGGGCAGTCACAGACCTGCTCACAGACCTTTGCTGAAGGCTCAGGCTGAGGTGCTAGGAAGGAAATGGAGTCGAATTACTAGAGCATTTTGTCCAGCAGTGTGTTTCACTGAATCTACCAAGGAGTCTTTGGACACCCAGAGGCCATTGTCCATCCTTCCTTCTCCAAAGCTTCTTCCTAAACTGTCCACAAGAAAGTCTGCAGTTTCTCCTCAGTTGCAATTTGTCATTTGCTTTTGTTCTTTCTCATGAAACTGTTGCATGACTCCTAACCTACATCTCTTTAGCTTCAAGCTCTTTCCTCTCAACCTTAGGGAAGCAGACAGCCGTCTCCTTTCTACTGGGTGTTACTGACCCGTGACACTGTACCCTGTGGCACCTGTGGCCCTGCCCTTTGGGCTGTGCCAGGCTAAGCCTGTCTCTTAGCTTTCCATTCTCCAGCCTGAACCATCTTGATTCCATCGCACCCTCTTGATTCACTGACCCTCTTCCACTATTTTTGCATCTTCTGATTCATTCCCCAGTTCTTCATGGCACAGAGAAATGACAAGGAGCTCGCGATGCCTCCCTGACTGGTGAGCAAGTGACCTTGTTTGCATAAACCACAGAAAGCGGTGTTGAAGTGTGCCACGTCACTGTTGGGAGGTAGGTTGTCTTCCAGCCAGTAGAGTTCTGGGACCACTAAAGGTTTTCTGATATTCCTACTTCAGCCAGAAGGTGAGAGAGAGGTAGGTGGTGTGAGAAGTGATTATTTACCTATTTATTTATTTATTGCTGAGGATTGAACCCAGGACCTCAAGTGTGCTAGGTAAGCACTCTACCCACCACTGAGCTACATCTCTAGCCTAGTCATCTAGATTTAAAAATGTACAGAAGTACTAAGAACAACAGAATAATACCAGCCTATCATCCAGAACTGCATGAGGTTAGTATTTTGTCCGTTAGCATGCAGGGTTTAACATGTATCTTTTTTAGCTAAATGGATTTTTATATATCTGTATGATGGATGGCCAATATTGGTCAAGTTTTCTCTGACAAAAAATTGAAAGTGACTATCAAGTGTTTCATTTTGCTTGACAATATTAGGTTTTTGAAATCTTACTGGCAAAGATAGGCAAGAGCTTGTCCTTTTAAAATGCTGTATAGCATTCCATTAGATTTCCCTCCTGATTGTATTTCTCCATTCATTTGTTGAAAGACCAGCAGGTCAGGTGTCTGGTAGTGGTTTGCAAGTACGAATAATGCTGTAACGCACATTTCTGTGCGTGTGGCCATGTGCACACGTAGAGACAAGTAGAATTGTGGGGTCAGGTGCTTCCTTCCTGTTCCTATAACCTCTGGATCAGCTCTGCACCAATGCTCACTCAACTCACTTGGATCGTCAGCAGTTAGGCTGCCCTGCCAGTTCCTGGAGGGCCTGAGTGGAGCCCAAAGAGAAATTTTCTGGACCAATGGGAAGACGTGAAAGCTGATCGTGCTATTTGCCATCTTGATATCAGTTTCCCTGGCTCTTCAAGGACAGCTTGGCTCGAGGAGCCTCAAAGGACCTTGGCTGAATTTGAGCATGTTTTTGTTTTCTCAAGCTGTCTGCCTCAGCCCTGACCCTCCCCAGGTCTTTGCGATTCCAGGAATGACCCTGGTGTTTATAAAGCAGTCCTTTAGAGCGTGCACAGGCGGGGAGGCTCTGGAGAGGCTCCTCTGTTTCTGCTCACTCGGGGAGCCCAAGATGAGATGGCGATGTGAGGGCGTGCTCTAGATAGCTGCATGAGGCCCAGCCAAGGGCCCCTCTGGGTACGGCCAACATTGTGTACAAACGTGTGAGCCAGTGGGTAGAAAGAGCTTATGCATATGAGCGTACGTCGAGAAGAATGTGTATGAGCCTTCATTCATGCTCTTTGCCAGAGATCAAACGCAGAGGCTCTGGACAGTGGGCAAACAAATCCTCTGCTACCACTGAGCGACATCACCAGCCCCAGTCCATACATCTTGAAAAAAAAAAAAAGAAAAGAATCACCATTCTCCCCTCATCAAGTTCTCCATGCAACCCAGGCAGAAGAGAGAATCATAAAGAATTGGAGGTTCTGGAAATGCTGGAGCTTGAAGTGTCTTGTCCAAAATACAGATTCCTTGGCCTTTGCCCAGGCTTGCTGTTTCTGAATCTCAGGGGCTGAGCCCAGGACTAATTTTAGCAAACTCTTGAGATGATTTCTGGTGCACAGCTTTGTTTGGAAACCACTGAACTGGTCTAACCCGTGAATCCTCCAAGGAGGACAGTGACACCTAACTGAGCTCAATACCCCGCCTGGCATCACCAGAAACCTGGGATGGCAAAGTCAGGGTGCAGGGTGGGGACCTTAGTCCTTGGCACTCTGGCCAGCACTAGTCTTCCCGTCATACCAGAATTATTTGACTCGGGCTTTGTAAGGGTTGGTGTTCCAAGGGAATTCACTCTGCCAACAATTCATGGCTGGGTGGTCAGTGCGCGCCCTCCTCTCATGCTTCGTTGTTTTTGGGGTGCATGTGGGGGCTTTCCTGCACTTTCCAAGCATAGTAGATTGCTTATTTGGCTTTCCTCTGAACAGTTTTTTGAGTTCTTCAACACTCAGCTAGGTGGGTGGTAGACCTGTGAGAGCTAAAGATGATCCCTGGATGAGGAGCCTAGGAGAGTTGTGGATCTGTCGCATTCACAGAGCCTTTTCCTCCCACAGGAGGGACTCAGAGAGCGGCTGGTCTGCTGACCTGCGAGGAGTTCTCCCAGTTCTTTCCAAGGAAGATCAGAGGGTGGGAAAAATAGGAAGGGAACTTGGAATGAAGCTGGGTGTCACCAGGGGACTGATGGGTCTACCCAGTGGGAGAAGGTCATAAACTAAGCTGGAATGTGTCCTGGGGGCCAGCATATACCACGGTAGACCCTGATACATATGCCGTTCAGAATTTTAGTGCAGGAGCCAATGCCGACTGTTACCTCTGACCTTTTGAAAAAAAGGGGGGAAGACACATACACAGTGTCACTCACCCAGAGAGACTAAGGTCTTCAGGTTAAAATTTAGCTACAGAAAACAAGCAGGACCCCTTTTCTAGCTCCCTATTTGTGGCATGACCTGTGTGGTTGGTTCTAACCTGTGGATGGCTGTATTGTAGAACACTGTAGCCACATAGAGTTTGGAGACTACAGTCAGCCATGCAAAGGGTCCGGCTTTGAAGTCTCAATTTTTGCCAACAAAAACCATTTCCTGTGTGTGTTGGCAAGGTTATCCTTATAGACATGGCGTTTTGAGCCACTGCCCTCCCCTCTCCCCTTACCCTAAAATTTGAAAATAAGTAATTTAGGTAAATCCAGTCTTGTCCAAGGCCTTCCATCAAATGGCAGCAAGCTTTAGTATTTAGCAACATAAAAAAACTTAAACAAACTGCTGGGCTGGAGGTGTGGCTCAGTGGTAGTGTGTGCTTTGCATGTTCGAGGATCTAGGTTTGATCTTAAGAACCGGGGGCACAGGGGACAAAAACAGAACAAAGTGAACTACCACAGAACTGTTCCAAACTGCCACCTGATACAAGGCTTCCTTCAAAAAAAGCAGTACAGGGCTGAGGGTAAAGCTCAGTGCTAGCATGCATGAGGCTCTGGGTTCACCTCCCAGCACCGAAAGAAAAAACAGTTTAAACAGTCAACATTAAACTTCAGAAGATATCCAAGCTGACAGTATCGAAGAACTTGCAATTCATACATTCTACATACATTTATCAACTCAAGAAATAGAGGATTTGCTTATTTCTTCTAATGCTTCATTTTGCTCACAATGAGAGTTTGAATTAAGATAAAATTGTGTCCTGTTTAAATACTAGCTGTCATTTAAGCAGGATTAGTCAATTGAGAAATTTAAGAGTCCAGAATAAAAGATTTGGCTGAAATGATGGATGAGTGGTAAACAGCAAAGTTGGAATTCAGGGCACTTGATTGCTAGGGTCTTTGCCTATTTGAGGCTGTTAATGAATCGTTCATTGCCATGGATATTAATGGAGAAGTTGTCTGGGGAGTGGGAGTAGGATGATGGTTAGTATTTAATCGTTTGTCCAAGAAATGTCAAGGTTAAGCACACTTTGGAAGAAATTAAAAAAGAAGGTGCCATTGAGTTCTGGGCCTAGCCAGGGTACAACCAGGAAATCAGGCAGCGTCCATTCCTCTGGCCAGGTCATCAGAAAGCAATTCTTGAAAGGGCCTGGAATGTCATTACCTGTTGAAGGAGGTAAATCCGCTGGAGGTGGTGAGAGTTCCAGGGCAGGATTAGAGCATCTCCGAGGTGTCCCAGCTCTCGGATTTCAAGATAACCCGTTCAGATATTTTACTTTTTAGTACCAGCAATCGAACTCAGGACCTTGTGCTTGCCAGGCAGGCACTTGCACCGCTGAGCTGTATCTCTGGCCCTTCAAGATAATAATGAATTAGAAAGAGAAGGGTGGAAAATGGTTAGGATTTCTTCAGAATACGTAGAAGAAAAGGCAGAGAGACATACTGAGCTGTTAGGAAGATGTGTGATGCTTTGGGATAAAGGCATCATTTTCTTACCAGGACTGAATAAAGACCAATGCCACACATCCCAAGCAAGAGAGACTGGGAGATTGCTTTTAGTTTCTTGGGGCCTGTTGTCTTAGATTGCTTTAAAGGTCTCCCTCAGATCAGGAATCACAAACTTCTAAGTAGAGCATCAGGGTGAGAATGTGGCACTTGGAGAAACAAGGCTCTGTTGAAACCGGGACTTGACATTGAGTAAGGCCATTGATGCTAACCAGGCAAGGTTATATTGGGGAAAAGGGGATATGCCAAAACTAAGCTTGGGAATCAGAATATTGATGCAAAGATGGAGGCAGCAGCTGTCTCTCCTTGGTGTCAGCCAGCTGGTCTGCTGGCTAGGTTAGTAAGAGCGGTACCTCTGATAATGGCAGCAGTGGGTCCAGGTGGCAGTCCGTCTGGGACTCAAGTTTGTCATCTATCTCTCCAGTGGGACTTTGATCCATTTCCTCTCATTCCTGGTGCCTTTCTCACATCCAGATGTCTTGAGGTAGAACTGAATGGCAGCCGCCGGGACAGGGATGGCAGTACCTCTGTTCTTCAACCCTGCACTCAGTGGCACTGGTGTTACCAGTTCTGTCATCTCCTCTGCTTCTCTTGGGAGAAGCGTGAGCTTCTGTGTACAATCCTGAAATGCCTTGCTTTGCTGTGGACCCGTTTCCTCAGTGGCTCCATCGGGAGAGGAGCTGGTGTTTAGCAGTCCATAAAGAGAAGTCTTGAAGTCTCTTCAGGGGCCTCAGAGGTCCCTGTCAGTCGCTCCTAAGCATGAAGCCTTGTACAATGATGCATTTGGGTTGCTGTGACCTAACACTGTCCCTCCCTCAACATTTTTCCTTCCTTTCTTGTACTGGGGACTCAACCCAGGGCCTCCATACTGACATCATCCCCATCACTTTAAAAACATTTTTTTTTTAATCTTGAAGCAGGCTCTTGCTCAGTCAGTAAGAAGGTCACTTGCCTAGGCTGGCCTCAAGCTTGTGATTTTCCTGCCTCAGCCTCCCAACTACAGGGATTTTAGGCATGAGCCACCACGCCTGGCCAAGAACTGTGTCTTATAGTGACCTCTGTATTGTAGCCTGCAGAGCTGCATACAGAAGTGGTCACTTAACAAATATTATTCTGGAACTCTCTTAGGCAGAAAAAAGTACAGCTTGGTATTTTTGCTCTGAGGGAAAATTCCATCTCTAGCTGGAGTTCCACATCTGGAATGTTGTTTTGAAGATTGCTCCCGTTGCCTCTCTGAGAATGTATGGGAGGAACTTGGTGACTTGTGATGGTGCCCTTATCTGACTGTGTGTGTGTTTGAGGGGGGTGGCACGAAGCAGCCAAGAGTAACCCCAGGTGTTCCTGTAGTCTCAGGCACTCACTGCCTATGCAGGCAGCATCTCTTGGGATTTTCCCGGAAGATGGTGTAGATGAGTAATCGATGCAAAGAGAACTTAACTAACTTACCTAGGGTTGCAAAACCAAGTAGAAAAGCTAGGATTCTGACGTAGGCCATTAGACTTGGGGCCAGCATCCTTGAACCTCTTTAGCAGAGGATAGTAACATGGCATGGTTGCTTCACTCAGCCTACAGTTTCTTCTCATCTCAATCCAGTCGCAGTTTCTCTTCCCTGGCCTTTGGCTTCTAGCTGTGCGCAGAGGCGGCCACTGGACTTGAGTCCCGGAGCCTGTTCCAGAGACAGAAATGGATGCTACGCAGCCTTTGAAAAAGCCGGCGTCAGCAAACCAGGCCCATTGATTGCTTCATCATATTGGCATGTTTGTTGCTGGTGGTGAAGATCAATAAAGGAATGAAACGAAACATACCCTTGAATCCAGGTGACCTCTGTGAGGGTGGACAGATTGACCTTCACCTCAGAGAAGTTGGGGACATCTCAGGACAGAAAGTCAACCTTGTCCTTCGAAGAGAAAACTGCATGTTGCCCCCCTGTCTCCTGGGACTGGGAATCAGGGTCCCATTATGACCTTCATGGACCCTAGACACTTTTTGCGTTTGGAGGCCCTTTACCTACAAGCATTTTAAAATCAGATCACACACTTAAACAAGCACATGGTCCTATGAATGCAAGTCTATCAATATTATATATTAATACTTCTTAATTTTAAAGTTTGTTTTTTAACTTTAAAATAAATTAGAACATGTTCTAGACCCCTAAACCCTGTGCCTGCCATGTCTGACGGGCTGGTTGGCCCTGCCTGCAACCTCAGGCCAGGCATGAACTCACACTTCCTGTTCCCTGTGCCTCTCTCTTGCTTGAGCTACGTTTCCAGAGTGGGCAAAGGGTCTTCTGCACATTAAATATTGGGGTAACCTTGAGAACTCGAGGGAATGCGTCTTTGGCTGCTGTCTGGTACAAGTACCCAGGAGGGTTTCGGGAAGTGGGGACAGCAGGCTGAGAGCTCTGCCGTGCCCAGGGAGGACCCCTGCACCCCACCCCGAGGAGCCTTGGACTGTTGTAGAGGGAGGCAGAGGGTACTGGAGGATCTTAGCCATTGCAGGTGAATGTAGTAGAGCTAGGTCAGCTTTTTGTGCAGTCTAGAGCCACCTAGGCTGTGGGTCTGAAAGTGCCAGGCCTTTGGATAACCGCTGACTCCAGGGCAGAGGTTCTCAGGCTAGGCTTGATTTTTGCCTCCCAGGCACATTTGGCAGTGAGGACAGTTTTGGTTGTCACCTCGGGAAGGTGTTACTGGTGTTAGGTGGTAGAGGCTGGCGATACTGTTCAGCATCCTATAATGCATGG